>JAEIIG010000295.1:0-75017 GCA_018904695.1 Drosophila parvula
GGATTAGTTTCTTTTGAAACTATATTATATTCGTATATTATTTAGAGTATTAAATTTGTTGATTTAAATATGTTATTTACCTTTCTTTTAAAGAAACTTTTCTTATAACAAGTTGTGCTAACTTTTAAAAATTCATAAAGCTTGAAGTCTTTTGATTTATGTGAGTGACAGTTTAGCTGGAATCTACCAGAACTTCTTCTCGGAACTACCATTGCAATTACATGTAATCGAATCAACATTTTCCTCTCAAAGAACTTGCTAAATTTAATTTTGGAAAACTTTTTTCCCGCTATCCATACGATGTATTTGTTCGTGTGCTTGAATGCGTAAAAGTTTCCATGAAATTGCCGCAGGTGCCAGGGAAAAGTTTTCTGTTCGTAGCAAAAATCAGAGCCAAAAACTTTGAAGCTGGCCGAAAAGTTTTCTGTTGCGGCTTGCAGGCAATAACTAAGTAATAATTAAGACGCAAGTGTTTTGTAATTAAGAGGAGTATTCTCCTGGATTCTTTGCCAAACGAAATTAATCACATTTCCACCTCTTTCCCTTTTCTTTTGTTCCTGCAGGCCAACGGTGATGCCTCTGTGGGCAAGTACGTTGCTGGCTCCGCCGGCGCTGGCTCCGGATCCCTGTTCGTGGCCAACCACGCCTACTAATTTGGGCGGAAGCGGCTCTACACAACTACATATAACTATCTACGAAGCCGATTGCTTGAAACGTTTGATTTTGGCAGTTTTTGTTTATATTTATCTTAGTTTCGTGAGCTAAGCAAGCAAAGAGAAAAAAACCAAAAAAAAAAATGAATATGAAATGAAGGATTATAGTTGCAGACATTGTTATTCTCTTCTAGTATGTATTTGCAAACACAATATACGAAAAAAAAAGAAAAGAACGAAAATAATAGAAACAAACACAACACGATGAGTATAGGAAAGGATTATGTTCGATGAAGAAGCAATTTTATCTTTAGTTTTAAGCACAAGAAACTATACTTGTTGAAGTTATGCAATTTCTATTTTATTATTATTATACTATGATTATACAAAAGATTTCAGTGTGAACAAGCGAATATGTCGTAAATCGTTAGGTTAAACTCTTACATTGAATAGCGAAAACAACAGCAGACGCTATCAACAACACCCAAAATGTAATATGTCTTGGAGCATTGAAATCGCACAAAGTTTTCTTACATTTTTTAATGTTTATACAAAAAGTTATCTATGATGAAAATCGATGTTTTATCATTATTATTATTATTAAATTTATATTTATGATTAATAAGTATAAGTGAAAGAATATGACGCAAAATAAACAAACACAATACAATAGATCCCGAAATAACCCCAAAAACCAACCAATCTTATACTTATACAAGAAACATATTAACCTATTAACACATTGTTGTTACAAAACAAGAAAGGATGAACTTTCAGGACTGGAAAGGACTTCCAGTAGCTGCAAAACTGTGCCGGGGCTCAGTGCTTGTTACACGAGCTTCTCGATTTCATATCTGAGACCCCCACCGAATATCGATCGATAGCAACAGAGCAGCCGCAGTGTCATTATCACAGTACATATATTTATCAAGTTAAATATTGTAGGAATGACGAATAACACTAACACACATACATATATATTTATCAAAAGCATGTTTTTATTTATATATGTTATTCAAGTTGCAATTTCTGCATATCGTTGTTAATTACAAAAATTGTTTGAAGTGCAATGTGAGAATAAACACACACAGAAAAAAAAAGTATATTTATAACAATAACAGGCAAACTAAGTATAAACTAGAATATTCAGTAACTTTATATGAAAGTGACAATTTTTTACAGCAAACAACAACCAGCTGTTCAAACCAATATACAAGAAATAAAAAACAACAAAAAAATAATAACATCAGCATAAAGTAAGGGTGTGAAATAACATCGTTCAATAAAAAAACAACCTAAAGAGCAAAAAAAAAACCAACGCTTGGCTTTTATTTTAAACGGATTTCGAAGATAACTTTGCATACATTCAGGCATAAGATACAGTTGGGAAAGCACTGAAAGGTTGACTTAAGTCTTCTTCTTAGGTTGGGCAAGCGCTGATTCGGGCACAAGTTACAGTTTGTTTTAAAAATAAAATATATTGCGTGAATTCTTTAACCCAAGGAAATTAATATGAAAATTTCTTTGTAAGAACATTATTTTAATGTTTGCTTTATAATTATCATACAAGTAGTTTACCCTAATTCTTGGACGTTGATGAACTACGGTCGGTACTCTTAAGTCTCCCACCAAGCACGTGCTTGTTAGGGTTAGGCGTTAGTAGGCGCACTAGGAGAAAGTATAGGTATAGTTTGCGATAAAATGAACTAGTGGCGTGCGGCCTGAATATTTTCTTGCATGCGTACTAAGTTAGTTAATGGAAACATTTTTAATTTAGGAAGGCTTACCCTATTTTATAATCTTAAAAATCCGGATATGACAAGAGTGGTTATTTTCAAAAATAACTTATAGAAATAACTTCTTATATACATAACTGATTCTTCAGTAAAGGTAGTATTTTAATGGATTTGTTTATGATTTAGCTAGCTCAATAAAAAAGTCGTAGGTTACTTAAATGCGACATACAATCAAACATTTTATTTAGATTTCCAATTCTGGTAATAAAACCTTGACATAATCCCAATTTATAGCCTTTACACTAAGTGTTAAGTCAGCTTATGAATTTCAATAAGCTTAGATTATGGTAAAACGGAAGAAATTAATTTGATCGTTATTAAATCCCCTAATAGTCTATTTAAATTAATTTCCATCAAGCCAATCCCTCAAAATGAATACTTTAATTGTACAAATTAGTTTCCTAATCGAAAGTTAAGGCCCTCACTGTTTTGGGTCAATGACAGAACTGGTGCCCGACCCAATTGAAATCCCTGTTTTTTCGTTCATGTCGCGTAATTTCAATTTACAATTTCCCTTGCTGCAAATGCAAATATAAACACGGCGTGCAATAAGCGACGTAATCTGCACCAAGATCCCTTTACCCATCGATTTTGTTTTATTCGCAGAGTGCAAAGCTCGCTTAATCGTATCCAAATCAAATGCGCAATGTCCCAGACAGCCAGACTCGCCAATAAGATGGGGCCTGGGGGAAGGAGCAATTGGATTGGACACAGAAAAAACACTTTCTTAATACATTTTGTTAATAATTATTCATTTAATTGTTTCAAACATTAATTATTTCATAACATTACTAGTCAGATTATGATCTAGATTATAATTAATGTTAGAAATATGTTTCAAAATATATACCTGACATTCCCTATCTTTATTTTCTCTGTGCAGTTCGATTACAGTCAATTTAATTGCCTTTGTTTTCGGGGGTGGATGGAATGTGCTGATTTACCTCACTAGGATGAACGAATTGTTTACACCATTGCGTCATTGCGTTGTCTACAATTGGCGCCAATAAGGAAATTCTCTCAACTGTTCTCAAAACAATATAGACACAGTGACTGTTAAACTGTTGCGGAAATGGGCCTGTAAGGGGCAAACAGCCACAGAGGAGGAGAAAAGCTGATGGGAAACCTAACAAAGGACGCCTGGCATTTGGCATCCTGATCCACACAGCCCGTGGTAGTGTCAACATTTCCTATGTCACTCGACCACCCCCTCCCCGGACCTGCTGGCACAAAGATTGTCCACAAAAGTGGAATTAATTGTATTTGCATAGCATGTAAACATCATCACGTTGCCGGCAGGATCTCGACCTGCAACGTTTCTGAACTAGGTTCACCCTTCCGACACCTAGACCTCTACCACACTGAGAAAAGAGATATATTTCTATTGAAATCAAGGACTTTTTTATAGATTGAACTTTTAGGAAATGGATTTGCTCGCTATTCATAAATATAGAATTGGAAATTGTAACCTTTTGCAACTCTAACATCATCACGTTCTTATCCGACCCGCAATTCATCTTCGTTTCTCAGTGCATTACACATTCATTGTATGCTTCGGCTTCCTGCGGTGCAATTGTGATTTCGTCCTGTCCTGGCACGTTGCTGATTACGCTCAAAGGAGGACCGAGAGCGAGACCTGAGAATGAAGCTCCGAGAACGGAGACGACAATGGCGATGACATAAATATCAACGACACGTCATGTGGCGCCATGGAGGAAGTGGAAGCGTGGCAGTGGAGCTTCCCAGATGCTGGGAAACGTTGCGCCATCAACGTGTTCGGGCGGAAATTGACACGCCTTGAGCTCTCTGATGCACACCGAGTTGGGTCCGGAAAGGCGACCGGCCGTGTCTCTTTGCAGACTCCCCAGAATCCAGCATTTCGAGTGCAGTTGATTGAGCTTTGCATAATTTAAGCCACGCTCCATTAATTACATGGCTGTCCCCCGAAAGCCGAAAGCCAAATCGATTGACAGCCATTTCGCTCACGTCCCGAGACGTCCTGGCCAACTGTAATTGCAGATTGCTTTCCCCAACTCCGTGTGTGTGTGTGTGTGTGTGTGCCAGCAGTTTCTAATTAGCTGCAAACATCACTCGGGGGCCCAATAACAAATCCAAATGCGTGATACCAACGCCAACGCAGCAAAAATAGACCTAACCGAGCTGGTCCTTCGTCGTCGTCAAAGGAAACCTCGAAGGCACGCCGGGACACCCGGTGGCTACTCCCAAATGCATTAGATTGTGCCGCACTGTGGGATAGGAGCGGGGATTTAATCAGCTTTGGACTTGGAACTTGGACTTGGAAAATGTGAAGTAAGGATATTAAAAGAAAACTTAAAAAATACAATATATTTTAGGTAATAAAATGGATAGTTAAATTATAATTGGAAGTCTGTAGTTAGCTAGAACTTGGTACTAATGTATTAAGCTAGTTTAAGTTTATTTCTTACATCATTAACTATAGTTGCGTTTTACAAGATGGGTTTAAATACTCATATTTTATATACCTTAAACCCACGGAAAAATCCAACTGGCTGGGTTCGGCCGGTGCAAAGTCCTGTCATTGCTCGATGGTGGTGATGCCTCTTTTTTTTCGCCTTGCTCGTCGTGTGCATTTTGGGCCATGTGCGTTGTCGCCGTCGTCGTCGCCATGGCGGCCAATGTGAAGGTCGATCGATCCGTTTTCCGCCTCCCTGCCTGCCACCCATCCGTTGTCCATCTCTCCCGCCTAGTGTTTCCGCTTCCACGCTGGTTCCCAACCCCTCCTCAGCGCTCCAGCAGCTCTTCTTGGCAATTTATGTTCATTGAGTTGATGTTGATTTGTGCGCCGCGGCATGATTTTTTAATGGAATGTAATTTATATTTTTGCTGGAGAGCGGGGCATGCGGCATGTGGGTTGGCAAACGCTGGCTGGCAGACGGGCGTGCACTCGATTGCATTTTGGCCGAATGCACTGGCCGTGTGCCAAATGAAACGGCAAAAACGACACAAATTGCTCGGCCACTGTTCTCTTTCGCTCCTCGTCTCATCCCCCAATTAGGGCCCACTCGATGTCTGCCGGTTGTGGGGAAAGTATTTCAAACTCGAATGGCATGCCAGAGTTCTGGGAAGTGTGTTTGCCAGCAACCAATATGCAGTTCGGATGCACACTGGAGCTTAAGAGCTAAAGTTCATTCAAAAACAAATTGGGATGAACTCAAAATGTTACTGATTATTAAACAATCTATTGGGATATTTAAAAGATGCTTGCAAACTTTAGACACACTCTAAATCACTTTCACAATCGATACAATGCTAAAATTTAAGACGTAGCTGCACGTTGCCTAAACTCTTTTATAAGTAAAGTAAAACCGATTCATAACTTTAAAATTCCGTCAATATTTGGCGACAGCTTATCGAACTCAACCAAAATCAATAACTCAAACAGTTGAGGATATAACAAGTAACTATAACTATTCAAGTCAGAGCCAGATATTGACACAGTATTTTCGCTTTGAATCGTTATACAATTGACCGGGCAATAGTTGATTTGGCTTTTGGAATTTTAAACTGTATGCAGGACCGGAAATTGATTTCGCTTATGGAAGCCCACACTTTTTTGCCTTCTGGTGCAATTCAGCATGAATAATTTAGCAGAAACGAAATTTTAAAATGAATGAGAGCATTTTGCTGTGCACTTTTTATGGAGTTGAACACGACGACTGTGCTGACAAGTAACAATGAGGCAATCACGATCATTTTGACAATTCCATTTATCTTATTCGCACGCATTCGGTGCCATAATCGACAGAACAAATAAATTGCCAGGGGTTCTGTGTGGCAACACAGAAAAAAAAAGAGGTCTAATTCAGCTTAGATTTCAATGGGAAATACAAGAAATATAAACTTACATCTCTGATATTTTAAATATTAAACAAAATCATTATATTAATTGTAAAAAAAAGTTATTAAAATTCCATTATATTGAGCTGTTATATACTTATTTCTTCCCTGTGTTCTGATACAAAATGTAGCGGCAAAAGGCCGTTCCAGCTGCTGTTCAAATTAGTAAATTGAGGAGAGCGCTGTTCCAGGTGAATGAACGCGGCCTGTGAGTGTGCAACTTTCACTCGAGTTGCATCATAGAACTTTCCCAACGCCTTGACATTCTCGGATTGCCAACATCTTTCCCTCAACCGAGCCTTTCACTCACGTGCAATTAAAATGCCTTTGAAATGCAATCTGCGATGCGTTGAGCCCGGGCATCGCGTGAGTTGCTCGCAGTAAGTGCTGTGAGCTTGCATAATGCCCGTGATTTCGCCGGGAGATATCCAATGGCTGCCGGCTGTCAGCTGCCGCTGCCGCTGCCTGCGATGACGGGAAAGCGCAAGTAATTATATGTGCAAATATTTTCTAATGAGCAAGTGCAATGAATACCATTTAATTTAAGTGGGCGGGGCCGGAGTGCAATCGTTTTGCTGCCGCGAATGTGTAATGAGAAGGAACTTATTACACTTTATGTTCTTCATCATCCTCCTCCTGCGGGGAACAGGGAAAGCCTTTTAAAAGGCGACAGGGGAATTTCCCACTCGCGGTACTCAAGAGAGTAAACTAAATTAAATCGGTATAGTCGGTACCGTGGAGAAAGCCAGTGACGAAGAAGGAAAATTAATCAGTGGATGTTGTCATTTTCCTGACAAACTATCTTGGTCTTACATTTACTTTGCTTTTAATGACACAATTTGCACTATATAATATCTTATCTATCAGAAATTCTATGTCGCTGAAAAGTAAATACAATTAAACTATACATTGTCCGCAGAAAATTCCTAGAATTGAATAAATGGACAGAAATAAATATGACGGTAGTAAATTATATTACCAATGAAGAAGTATTATTAATAGTTACCTTAACTATTAAAGTTTCCCAATTAACTCCGAAATTTAAAGCAAGATTACATTTCAAGAAGGAACTTTTTATAAACAATCTAAGCAATAAACAAAAATCCTTAGTTTTCCAGATAATATACTTTATTACTTTCACATAGTTTCCTAGTGCTATAAATAAACCTTATCAGATCTGTGACGACGTCATTGCTGTTTAACAACTGTAAAGCCTAACAAAAACAGCACATAAAACGAATAAATAAATGTGGAAAAAAAAACAAAAAATACACACATTTTACGACAACAGTCGGCGCTAATTCATTGACCCACATGGCGTATACGCAATTCGCAATGCCGACCTCACGTCGCCAACGTTGCGTATACGCCGGGAGGAGAGCCCGACAAATGATGGGCGGCAGCAGGATCAAGGACAAAGCCGACGGCCAAAGGAAGTTCTGATTTCACAGCCGCAGCTACAAAGCCATTTAATGTCCCTTAGTCCTGCCGTCAGCTGCCACGTGAAGCTGACAAAATATTTGGGCATAATTAACCCGGCTCCTCAAAAGGCAACCAGGGGGAACCAAAACTCGTGGGAGTGTGCAATTAAAGTTTCTGACATTGCCACGGAGCACACAAAAGCTTTTCACCATTTAGATTTTCCATTACAGATTGCAAAATGGAACAAAACTGTGTGCAAAACAGTGCAAAGCTGTGGGAAACTGTTGAATTTCCAACGCCAGTACTGCATTTCCCTGCGACAGTGAAGCCCAGTTCTGCCTGGCTGGGAAGCGGTGTCTTGCGCTCAGTTGATTTTCGAAATTAATTGAAATTGTCCCGAGGCTGGAGGCAGGAGGAAGAAGGCAGAAGCCCGGCAAAGGACTTGAAGGATAAGGCTTAGGGCTCTGACGTCAATTTCAAATGCGCAGTTTTAAAGCCACTGCGCGCGGCTCAAGTCCTTTTGATGAGCGGAATTTCGGCAAACGAAAAGGGGAGACGGCGAAGGGCTTGGCATTAGAAAACTTTTTCGTAGATATTTAACCGGATGAGAAAGCAATTTGAAAAGGTTTCCTGGCCGCCCTGCTGCAGGATTAGGTAAATTGTTAATTCCAAATGGTTTGAGTCAACTGTCTGAGGAAAAACTCATCTTATCACCCATCCGGGCTGCACCCGTCAGGTTTTCACATTTCAATTGGACTCAATTTGCACCAAATGCTTCGGCCGGCTTCCTCACTTTCTGGCTAGCCCTTAGCCAGGCTTAGACTTTAAACTTTACACTTTGATTGCCTCTCGATGGCTGTGCGTATATTAAGTGCAATTATGCAATCATTCTGCGAGCACGTGAAAGCAAAGACACTGGCAGTACAGTGAGTTCTCTCTAGTACAGACGCTCAATGGGTTTTATTTAATATATTTAATGTATCTTGGATATTTTAGGTATTTATTTAGAAGGCTTAAAGTAAGCTCTGGGCTACTATGTTCCAGAATGGATCTCTCTATTAAATTAACATACAAAAAACTGTTATTTCTTGAAAAGAACATATATTTGTAAACAGACTAGACTTTATTGTGTTCTGTTACATAATATATGCAATGTATGTTATTCTTTAAAGTTCTTTATTTTCTACTAAATTAATTCCAACTCTCGAAGCACCCTATCTCATTCAAATGCCCACTGTAAAAAAGCGAGCAATGCAGAGTAAAAATACAAAGAAAAAACCTACATTTCCGTATGCACTATAAAAAAAACACCGCAGACGAGTTTTTTTCGTACGTCAATGCCATTGTCAATGGCAGATGGGCGAGCAACAGTTTTGCATGCATTGTTCGTCTGGGGGGGAGTGCATTTTGCATTTTGATTTCGCCTTCAATCGATACTTTGAACCTTTTGACTGAGTGGCCGACTGGCCGATTGATTTGCTGGCTTTTCGTTTTGATTGATGTCCGCTGATTTGTATTGTTTCACGCTCGCCGCTCGATTCGCATTTTAAATATTCGCATAAAGTGCGAAAATTTCTACGGCCTCAAGTACAGGCGGACGGACAATTAAATCGACGGCAATTGCTAGCGAATCGAAAACTGAAAAATCAATCAGCGACGCAAATCGATCAACTCGAATCAGTAGACGACGGCGAATAAATTTCATTAAATTCCAGCTGTCGCCAGAACAGAATCAAAGAAAACGTCGCTAGACTTTTGTAATGGCTCCAATGTCTCTGGTTCTATTTTATGATTATTTATTGCATTGTCTATGCAAATGTCTGGAATGCACTGCGTTTATAAATAGCAATAGTAGAATTTGACCGGGTTTGACTTCCCCCAGCCCTTTCATTTTACTCGGGTTTCCCACGTGCCACGTTGCGGAAATTGTTTCAACCGCAAGGAAGTTTAAATTCATTATCCGAAAAGTTTTCCTTATCGAGGCACACAAAGAATGCGGGAAAAGGAAAAATAAAAATTGCCGTAAGCTAAAAGAAAAGGCCAAGTTTTAAAGTGGTATTAATAGCTAATTTATTTATGAGAATAACGATTTCTACGAATTTTTTAGGGGAATACTTAGCTAGAAAGGGCGAAAGAGACTATAAGAATATATATTAATTTATTTAGAGAAGTTACACTGAGTAATTTAAATTATCCAAGATGAAATTAATAAATGTAGATGGTAGTCTCTTTTAGTAAGCAATTATAAATATATTTTTAAATAAGACTCTCCAATCTATGTTTTAATTAAGTTTTTGCCTTAAGCTCGTGCCTTAAAGTTATTTCTACAATTGTCTCGACAATTGTCTCTCGAGCACATGTTCTGATGCAATTTCCAGTTGTGTTGGCCGAAACAATTTGTTGGGAATATTTTTTATAGACGTGACAATTATGCATTTTAAACAATGTCTGCTGAACATCGTCTTAACTGAGTCAGGCAGTCAATGTCTGCGTTTTTATAACTCTGAAGATATGCAAGTCATAAGTTATGTTAATGGTTTTCTTTTATTATAATTTAAACATTTATTTAGGCGGTATACAAAGTAAATTCAATTTGTTTTCATTATTTAAGTATATAATTCACTTTTATTTCATTATTTTTCCTGCCATTTCAGCTCATTTTCATGAATGACATAAGCCAATTCCGCTGTTCTGTCTGTTTTTTGTTTTGTTTTTTGTTTTAAACAGCTCTTAATTTGATTTGATGTGTGTATTTCGCATTTGCCTCTTGTGGGCCAGTCGCACAATTTGGGCCCTGTACTTAGTCACTTGTTTTTGTTAGAATAGCATACAATATTATAAAAGCCATTGGGCGTGTCGCTGACGAAACGCGTAATTAAGTCCGGAGATCGATTGGCAATCGTGAAAATCAACTGATTTCAGGCTTTTTTTTTAAGAGACTCCAAGTCTCAGACTTTAACGGCATTTATGAATAATTTCCGTGGTCCCAGTTTGCCTTCGGCTGGCTAAGAGTTCTGCTCGAAACCAGTTACCGAAAAACTTCAAAGACGGCAAAACAAAGTCGCCGTGATGTCTGCCAATCGAACTATCTGGATAACCACTTTACGCTCTGTCGACTTTTAATTCAATTCGAGTCTTTATTTTTAGCCAATCTCATTATACAAGTTTCTCCCCGCCTCTCCATCGATTTCATAAATATTTATTATGTCGCTTGGTCTTATTTTATGCACACACATGTGTTTCCCCCGACGAGGGATGCCAAGCGAAAAATTCGCGCACTCCCAATTTCTAAGATGTTTCCGATGCCCAGTTCCCTCTTTATGGCTTGTCCAGTGTTTGTTCTTTCTTTTCACGTTAATTGGCCGAACTTTGATGGAAATTTTCGTAGGGAAGAAACCCCTCTATTCTGCCGAGTCATTGGAATAAAATATCTTATGTATTTGGTAGCTAATTAGAGAGAATTCTATTGTGTTTATTTAAATGCTTTCTAATTAAAACCGCCGGCTGAAAAATGTTCAGTTACGTTCGAATTTCGCAGCCCTGTTGAAAGGTTAATTTGTTCGAAATAAAGACAAAGCCAAGATATATAGCCGACACATGGATCAGGCGTTAAAAAAAAAACCGCAAACATGTTTCCGATTATTGCTCTTTCTTAAGCGAATACATTATAAAAAAAACAATTTCGTTTTTGTGGCTATGAATCGGCAAATAAATTAGCATATTAAGTAATTAAAGACCCCACATAGCCCCCGCACCTATACAAATTGGTATATAACCTATATTGCAATACCCTTTACCTGACTTGTAATAAATAAGAAAAGATTATGAAGTATTATAGAAAATATTCCTACATATAATTATAATTAAAAACCGATTAAAGAAATGACACACAAATCTCCTAATGTTTTAATTACCTGTCACATGTCGTCTGAAATGTGATATACCTGGCAGAAATAAAAAAAAACGAAGCATGTTCCGTGCTCATTGACCTGTAAATGTGCTGGGTGCGTGACCGGTGACATGAAAATTGAAATTAAATCCAAAATCCCGCAGAAATAGACACGCATAACAAAAGCCATTCATTTCGCAAACTAAACGGATATTTTGTTCCCTTCTGCGGAATATGTAATATCCAATAATTTTGTCATTTATTGAGGCCTCACAAAACCGAAGGGGCCGAAGTGGTCCCAGCACGCGCGGCTCGGCTCATTTGGAATGCCAATCAGTTGTAGCGTTTATTGGCATCCCCGGATTCCCGATTTCCCATTTCCCATCCCCTTCCCTCCCCAATCGCCACTAAAGACCCCGCTGAATGGAGCCTGAAAAAAGGGAAATGGATCAGAGTATTACGTGCAGCAGCCGCAACGGAAGTTGTTTTGTAGGGCGGACAGGCAGGCATTCGTGTGCCGCACTCTATTGTTCGCATCGAACCCGGGTTCGCTCCTCTCCGCTTGCAATGGAGATGTGGCACCTCTTTTGCATTGCAATGAGCTAGGGGCACGGCGAAATGCGGAAGCAAAACATTGCGACACATCTGGTACAAAAAAAAAAGAAGAGAGCTGCCCAAAGAAAGGCAAGAATTGCCCCGGGGCAATTTCGGAATATATTAAAAAAGAGGAGTAAAGCGTACTGGCGCCAAGAAAGGAAAGGTATTCATTAAATACAAGCCCACAAATCACTCGAACATTTATGTGAAATGGCCTTCCAATGAGTCTGGGCCGCTTCTTACTTATACGCCGGGAATTATGGATATTTTTACGATTTCCACCGGGTTTATTGCTAGAAACAGAGGCGGATGAACAACCGAAAAAATACTTCTAAAACTGTAAATTATTAATTAGTATAATTTTGCAATTCAGGAATTTTGTGTTTAGCTTTTTTTTTAACTAATGTAAGGCACTACCTTCCAAGCCCCCTTTGTATTATAACAATATTAACCCCACCTAAACGCACAACAGAACTATCAGTTATTACTATAACGAAAAGCGCACTCATTAATATTTAAATGTCAAATGGTGTAAACATTTTATTTGCGTGTTGCCCTTTACCCAGTTTTCAGATCGCCAAATGAGTAGACGACTTTTTTTTCAACTTTTAAATTGGTGTAAACATAAGCCGAAGTTAGAGGGAACTACATTAAATGCTCAGCGATAAAAACCAAGCCCGCTATAAACAATTAACTATCGGTCTGTGGCGTTCAGAGTCCAATGTGTTCAAGACACCTGGTCGCCAAGCCACAACAAAATAAAAGCCACAGTCATCCCCACTCAGCAATGGCAACTGGGCGAAGTTCAAATACTGGTGACGGAGATGGAAATCAGATGGAGACCCCTGACAGACGTCACTGCCTTTTAGAAGCACTTAAGTTAAGACCGAAGACGGGGCCAAATGCATTCGGTCAAGTGCAGTGAACCCAGTCCGATTAGATCATCGCTAGAAGAAAGTATTTATGGTCAGAAAACTGTTCTATATTAGACAAATTCTGTTAAATATTTTAAAAATCAAACAAAGTTTCAATTTAATTAAGATTTTGCTTTGAGAAATTATAATGTTGGCTGCATTTCTTTCTCTGTACAGCCACCGGACGTTGGTTAGCTTTATAAAGGCAGCAGCAGCAGCCGCAAACGATTTTGTTTAAACTGAAATTTATTTGCGAACTGCTCGCAATCAAATTCTATTTTGGACCGTGAACGTGAGTTCGAAAACCTGTCCCCCCACCACATGGATAACCAACTCTTTATTTTTTTTCGGCGACAGATGACCGGCCAAAGAGCAAAGGTCGTTACGAAGTGACCCCTAACGGTCGGTGCATCGCCACCGGAAGTGGAAGTCTACACTTGCGTCCAGCAAGCCCTTTTGGCATTATTATTTGTTTGGGACTCGCACACTTGTTCCGTTCTTTCTCTCTTCTACTTCTCGGTGTGCGAATTTTTCCAATTGTTTAAACTTTTCTCGATGGGGCGGCGAAACAAACAAAACTAAGTTGCCAGCGACAACTCGTCGAGCGATTTACAAGCAATCGAATTTGTATTTCTTTTTAGCGTAGATCGCAAACTTTTGGCGTCCGGAGGGGCTTTATCTGGGCAACTTTTAATCGATTGAAGTGGAGCCAATTTGGCTTAGACCAAAATCCACACCCACTTAACGGAGGTTCCGAAAAGGCCGATGCAATCGCAGCGAGTTTTGGCTGGAAAACCCACAATCGCCATATGGAAATTGGCGTTTATTTAATCATGAGATATGCCTCTACCAATAAATGGAAACACAAATTTATTGTGCTTTTGTGGCTGCTGCTAAAAACTGGCTTATTATACACATTTATTAATTCCACAAAAAAAAAAAAACAGATTGTTATTGTTGGATTATTTGTTTTCATTTTTTCGGTCTTTCTGCTCTGACTGCATGCGGTGCTTTGACCTAGAGGGCAATCTCTACAGTGAGTCAAAACTGTAGGGGAAAATATATAATTAACAAGGTTTAAATATTGATTATTTTGTTGAAAGAGCTCACAAGCTATATTTTAATACAAAGTTAACTTTAAATAATTATTGGATGAGTTTATTTAATTGAATTCTTACGTTTAAATCACTGACTTTAAGCCACTGTAGAAGAGTTTCAAAATGTTGTCCCTGCAGTGCGCAGCAATATTTCTTTTGTAGTTTTTATACACTATAAAACCAAGGGTTGTTTTGTTAAAAAAAAAAAATAGCTCAGATAAATTCGCTAAATGCCTTATTACAATACCTTATTTATAATAATAAAAGAAAGGTTAAATTTAATAAAATATAACCCAGAATATAGTTAGCAAACCTTTTACAAAAAGATCTTAACCGATTTTCCTTAGAAAGTATATAATTCTACAAAGCTGAAACATTGGATTATATTTCTTTTAAACTTATTTAAATCACTTATAAAACTTTTATAAATTATACAACTCATTTTTTCATTTAATAACTCTTCATTAAGTGTATTTCCGTCTTCGCTGTGTTAAAAGTTCCCTTACTTCGCCATCACTTTGGTATTGCTAGCATACTAAAATAAAATAAAACTGAAAAAATCCCAAAGCAACAGCATAAACACAAACAAGACCCAGCCTCAATTGGAAATTCCCGAAAGCAACGAACACGAATTCACTTTTTTTCTTCAGTTTTTTTTTTCGGCGGCGTAAATAAAACAGACGCCATCTAAATAGATGGAAAAACTCCGTAGAGGCCATTGAGGTATACAAATGTGTGGCAATTGACCGAATGTATTTCGATTCAAATGCAAAGTGTCAGTCATTGAGTGAGTGCAGAGTGTCAGGATTTGACAGGTTTATGGAAAATTTACCATTGGTGGAAAAAATCTGGTGAATGGCCAGCGGAAATTTCTGTCGGCGATTTGTCAGAATGCGGCCAGAGCGGATCACCCATACGACCCGTTGGACAAACAAGCAACAAGAAAGCACCGGCCAAGCGGCACAAACCCCCGGCGTGCACGTGTCGTGCGCTTGACCACAAAATGTTGCATGTTTTCCAGCTGCTACTGCCAGTGCCACTGCCGCCACTGCAGCCGTAAATCCAATTGCTGCCACATGACAATGCAATAAAACTATGGCCGACGAGTCAAATGCAACCACACGCAAACGGCTGCCAAAGTTACCCGAGGTCCGACCTTGACTTTGCCCGCTCGTTGGGTTGCCAGGCCCCATTTACAACACTGAAAGGGAAACACCATTCAATATTGAGTACACATGGGAAAATAGGGGAATCTTAAGGGTGATCTATAAAGGTTTTCTAAAGGAGAACAAATAAGAAATAAAATTAAACTGATAACGATTGAAATTAAATAAAAATGTGCACTAAAATGGATAGTTATTTCATTTAAATAGTGACACTAAGGTTTAAAGATTAAGATTATATTTATATTTAAATTTTAAAGACAAGAACTTAGGTATTATTCCTATTCTATAAATAATTTGTTAACAACAGGCCGAGAATACTTTTCGGAGAACTTCCTTACTTGTTTTTAAATTACATTTTAAATTACATCTAAAAATATCAAATATATAAACTTATTCCTTCTTCCATTGCTAGAGTGAGAGTCAACACTTTAAACATTAAGTACAAAACACTTTTGTGCTTTCTATGTACATATCCTTGAACACAAAGTTCGATGTGCGGTCTGTGGCGGCTCTTGTTGTTACCACTCCTCGTGTCGCTCTCAATCGATGTGGGAAATGGCCAAAAATAATAAGTGGCAGGCAGAACCACAGCTGCACATCCGTATCTGTATCGATTGGCATGCCCCTGTTGGCTAGAGGTGTCATTTCGATTCCAATCACAGGTGTACAGCTGCACAGTTGCCAGTCGCAGTTGGAGCCATTTTTAAAACAATATTCCACCGCCTCGGTCCAACTCACACGCACACGCAGTATTGCCAGGCTACCCGCAAGGAGATGGAAAGCGTTCTTGCATAATCGTTGTCGGTTTTCATTTCCGCACGCCGTCTTCAGCCCTCCCGCTGACTGTGCCACCTCCACAGCTGTGGATGGCAGAAGAAATATTGTCAACAGTTTCGAAATTGTCGCCTCACTTTGAAGCCAAACAGATGACAGTGAAAGCACTCCTTGCACTTTCCGGATAAAATGGCTTATTCGTATTAAGTCTTGGCTTATATTTAAGAACGTGCAGGGAAATATAAAATAATAAGTCACTTAAAAATAAGAAACGTAAGCTTATTATGTGATTAATAAACAAGCTTGTTTTGTTTCTTGGAAGGTCAACGTTTATAAAAACCTATTAATGCGTCAGTATTTACAATTTGCCCATAAACATATATATATTTTAATAAGTAAAGTGACTCATGGAATTAAAGTCAGCATAAATTATGCATGCTTTTAGGTTTTTTTTTAATAACCATTTTGTACTTACTCAGCACACTGTTAGTTGGTTGAGGAATGACTTATTGCTTAGCAAGAATTCCCATTACCTTTGAATAAAATATTTCAATTAAAGTTCGAGCGTGGGAAATCCATTGTGGCCTTTTAAAATAGGTATGAAGTGAAAGCTTGGCGAAAACTCTTCGCTTAGTGACAGTTTACCAGCGCAACCTAGTCGTCACTTTTTTCCCATTTCGCCGATGAAGTTGACGCTGACGATGCCTGCCAGCCTGGCATTCTGGCAGGATGGCAAACAAGCAGGCTAGCAGGATGGCATGATGGCAGGATGGCTTGCAAACTGGCAAACTGGTAAACTGGCATGCAAGCAGGCAAGCAGGCAGGCAAAAATGCCATGAAGCATAAAGCAAAGGCAAAGAACATTCTGGGCTGAGTGGTTTATGGTTGGAAAAAGTGGGTGGCTCAGAGGGTTCGGTGCTGGTGGCTCGGTGGCTGGCGGTTAACCCTAAGTGTTGTCACACCACCGCACTCCCCGCATTACCCACCAAACCACTGCCACTTTTCCGGTTTGCTGGTGTGAACAGCAAAACTCAGTAATTTTTCAATAGCAAGGACGTCATCCCACAAGCCTGCTATGTGGCCAGCGGTTGAGCCTGCAATGCAGTCTTAGTTGGCCCCAAAATATCGTAGATGGAAAACCTAACGAACTCTTAACCGATTCATTTTATAAGCTAAAAACTTGTAAGTTTTTTAATTAACTTAAAATAGAAGAAGCTATATTTAACTGCCTTTAAATATGTTAAATTTTTGCATTAAGCAAAACTGGGTACTTTCCAACACCATCGTTGGCTGCCTCAAATCGAGTTCGGTTCCGTCGACGCTCTTGTGCAACTTTAATAAACAATTCAGTTCGTTGTTGCCCCAATAGACTTGGAGTTGCATGTAAATGCAAGTTCAGCCGGCGCCACATCCATTGTTTTTGCCACACTCTTTACCTCTTCTGTTCCTCCTCTTGTCTGCCGTTGGTGCCACAAGATGGCATACACTATTCACGATTCTCTGCACTTGGCTCGGAAAATGAAGTCGGCAAACAAACAGGGACATTCTCGCAGAATGGAAAACTGAATTACGAGACCGGCAAAATGCCAGTCAATATTTTAGCTGCAGGCAGAGAGAAAAACTACAGTTTGGATGGAAGTTCAGCTTTATTGATTCCCTTAAAGTTTTTTTCGTATATTGCTGGAAATTTTTTTTAAGCACAAGCAAGCAGTAGAAGTTGGCAGTTTGTACTGTAATTTATGGAAAACTTGTTACATATCCGCCTGCACCATGTCTTTTGCAAATTCAATGCCAATTTTAATTACCAGTTACCACAAATGTTTTCCGCACTAAGGCAAGCAATTATGTGGGCTTAATGCACTGTGAGAATTAAGGAAGTGCAGTTCTTTTATTTATTTTAAGGAATATATAGCTTATATAGATTAAATACATCATTTAATATTTGCTAAATGAAATATAAACTTTAAATTTCGAATTTAAGATGTCAAATCTTATACAGATTTAAAATTAATACAAAAGCCCAACTACCTGAGCCACTGACATCGTAAGAAGTAGCAAAAGAAAGGACTCCCAGTAATCAGCACGCGTAAAGTTCCATTCGCAGTAATGCCCTGATAAAATCAGTGCCCCAACATTGCGTATACGCCACCTGCGCCACGGCAGCTAGGCACGTACTGCCAATGTGTATTTCCATTTATTTTAAATCAGTTTACCGCAAACTCGGTCTCGCAAACTTTCTTCAATGACAACAAAAAAAAAGAAAAGAACACATTTTCTCGTTCCTTTTCAGCCCGAATCTGGGTACTTCCCCCCCAATGAAAATGGCTTCTCCATTGCCCTACGACGCCGACGTGGTGGCGCCTCAAACGAGGTGAGGGGGGGCAACGAAAAATGAAAACAAAGTTTCACCAGCAACTTGTATAAATAAAAATGTTTTGCTATACGAGTGATAATATGTTTTTTATGGGTGCTGCTGATGCTTGCGTCGGAGTGGATGTCGAAGTTCGGTAGCTGGCTGAGCTGCTCTGAGCCAGGCTAATATTTGCTTAGCTGCGTTCAAGTTTGGCACTATCCGGCTCGCTTTTGTGCAAACAGGCAAATCAAATAGCAGTTTGAGAGCCACAGTTATGATACAAGTATCTCGGGCAGGTATCTGAAAAAAGTTTTCCCCCCTTTTCTAGATCCTGGGCACTTGGCCAAAGTGCACGGAAAGTGCACTCAACTGTTGGCCATAACTGCTGTTTGCCAAAAAAGATGATGAGGAGGGGAGACTTGTTAAAGCTAAGCAGCCACCAATCAAATATTATTGCCCAACCGTTTTTGTTCTGGCCTGCAACTGTTTATTTAACCATAAACCTTTTTGTCCGACCCTCTTGTTAATAAATATTTAAGCAGCCAAACAAGCGAGCGTATTGCTAAATATATATAGTCATTGCGGAAATGAATTTATTTGCGCTGCCAATGGCGGATGGCGAATGGGGGTGCCGGTGGCCCAGCTGTTTGGCTAATTCTATCACGGGAACCCATGTGCATCGCCTAGAAAATAGCTCGTCGTCGTCTTCTGTGACTCTTTGTCTCTGCTTACTCATAGACTCTGCTCTGCACATTGGCAGCTGTAATGAAAATGAGACACATGCCACCGCCCAGACCCCACAGTACTTGCTGTCGAAGACAGACATAGATATAATTTAATTGAAAATCCCATATCTTAGATGTAGAAAACATTTCATTATATGCTATGCCTTATTAACGAGGAATTTATTGCAGCGCTGATCGCGTAAAGTGCTAACAATCTGTTGTCTGGCTTGCTGTTCGAATTTTTCTATTTATTTTAGCGCTACATCCATATAATAATGCTGTGAAAATCACTTGCACACTCTTCCCTACCAATATATTTTTATTGCTTGGAATAATTTGGCATACTTACTTTGTATTTAATTGAAGTAATAAAAGCCATAGAATATGGAGAACCGTAATGGGGTACGTAGGACTACTTAAAAGTTATTACAGCAAAATTTTGCCTGAAAAGAATACTTATTTCTAAGGCAAACAAATAACAAGTAGTAAAGGGAATTCCCCAAACGTAAACAAACCCTTTTTTTGACGCCATTTTTTTCTTTGCCTGGGATTTCTCATCGTTTGGCAACTGTCCGGCAAGGTCGTCAATAATATACCCCTTCGGAATCGAGGACCAAGATTTCTTGGAATCATTTGGCCTGGCCTCCTTGGAATTGCAAATAATATCAACGACAAATTCGAATATTTAGTGAGTGTCAGTTGGCTGATGCTCCTGCTTGAACACGAATCCACACTTGACAGTTTCTGCGAAACGCAATAAAATATTTCACATTTTCACATTTCCTTCCATCGCCTTCACCTTCGCACTCACTAATAAATTCATTTTTGTCAGCCCCAGAAATGCACTTAGCCATTCTGTGCATACATTTCACAGTACTTAGATGCACGTGCCAACACAGAACTAAAAATAATTTATAGGCAAAATAGTCGAACCGGCGAAACGGACGAAAGAAATATCTCGAAATTATCGAGAAAAGTGTCAAAAATAATTTGAATGTGTTTCTGCGCTCGAAAGAGGTCGCCACGGGCTTTTATCGGTGAGGCGCGTCTGATAAACCTCGACGGGAGGAGGAGATGAAAAATAAAACTTACAAACAACTACGGGAAGGACAGATTCAAGCCCCCCACATCTCCATGATTTCTGCTTGCTCTGCGACAATATTTGAAGCGTGTCATGGAATATTCCATGAATCTCCGCCGCTGAGAACTCACCGGAATGGTGACGGGCCCGTCCGACACGACACATCCCTTGGCCTCAGCTCAGCTTCGCTCCCGGGCAAGTTCAAATATTGTCGGGGCCGGGGATATTGGATGCCTACGAAAAAACATATATATAATATATATATGTTTCTATTGTCGTTGTGACGTCACTAGTCGTGAGTCGTGAGTCGCGAATCGCGAGCGGGTTAACTGTCAGCGATAAGTCGAAAGGCAGTCGGAGGCAAGGCAGAGCCAGAGACAGTCAGCCCGACGGCATATTTATGAGCCCATTTCCCCAACAAATCCCAGTCCGGAGTATATATAATATAAGATAATGCCCCTGTAAGCTGCGTGAGAAAGGCACAGTTCTCCAGATTCTTGGCCTAGGATTGGGAATGAAAATGTAGAAACTTTCTTGCCGCCAACATGTACTTTAAATATTGTTGTAGAAATTCGAGAAAAACAGAAATCGTGTACTACACACAGAGAAAATGAGTGCTTAAGGGATTACCTACTTAATCTGTCTTTTCTATAGGTTTTTTAAATATTTAAGGCACGTAATTTTAAGCCTAAAATAATAATTACGCCCATAGTTTAAAGAATGTTTATATATGTTGTAATAAAATATAATTGAATAGATATATTACTTTAAATAATTGTAATTTGTTTAACGTTTTAAGTACTTAATTTTCTTTCTGTCAAAGTAAATTTAAATATGCTTTATTCCAAATCGAATTTATATTTAAAATGTATTATTAAGATTTCACTTTAAGCACATTATATATTTTTTTCGCCTGCAATAACAGAGTGTGTTTACGAGCAAATATATTAAATCATTTTGATTATGCTGTTAGATGTTCTAGTGCCCCATCAGCGATAACGAGACAAGCTGATAAGGTCCGTCATATATTTGCATATTATAACGTGGCCTGACTTTGCCTAAGTCTGCAGACCGGCCACTAGTTTCGTGAAAAACAAAGCACTCCACATGGCACGACTGCAGCTGTCATAAATATAGTACATCCCACCTGGCTTCGCGGAAAGCGGCTATCCCAAATTGAAAATAACATAAATCTATAGCCATATATCAGACCTCAGAGACAACAGACACTCGTGTTGGTTCTGGCCCGCTCAAGGGTGTGCAGCCAGTGTCATTGCACCCGCACCATTCAAGTTCACATGCAAATTGGATAAATCGCTAAAATCGCTTAGATTTATGACACAAAACAGGCCGCATCGGCATCGATTGATTGATATTTAATTCTTGTCGAACACCTCTGATGGTTGCCCTAACTTCCGTGCGGTTCATTGACATAGCCGCTTAGATTATCTCCTATATCGTTAGTTTTTCATTCGCCGCACTGACGTGTCATAGTGTCGGGCGGGGAAAAAAGCAATAGTCGCAGTCGAAAAATTTATTTCCTCTTGCCTAATCGACAAATTTGCCTAAGATGACAGCAGCTTGTCCGCCCACACGGTTTTCGTTGCTCCTCTCACCTGATTTTCGACAGTTCTTAGCGTTTAAATCCAATTTATTTGTTTCTTGTTTGCACAGCCAGCAGATCTTGTGCTGGGAAGAGCAAAACAAATGGCAACAAACACAGGAAAACGTCGAAATCTGTGCCTCTGTGCCAACTGCCAAAAAATTTTTCTAATGACTTTTGGCATTCTTTTTTTTTCTGTCTCTCTTTTCTAACCCAGCCAGTTTTTGGCGAATCAAAAAAATTGCTTTTTAATGCTGTTTAATTTTTATTTAATTATGCAGCCATTAAAATTAATATTTTTATGGCTTCACACCACGGAAGCAAGTTGACATTTTAGGTAATGTTTGGCTGGACTCGAAATTAGTTGATTTTTTTACGAGCAAGCTTATTTTTAGCACAAATATAGAAACTGTTTATTTAATTTATGCAATATTTGCTGGAGAGCTTTTAATTCCAATTAGTGTTATTTTTTGTGGAGGGTTTGAAGAGCTCTTCTATGCGCTTCTCATCGATTCCGAGTCAAGGGCCCTTCTCGGTGCTCATCTCAATTATCTTAGCTAAGCGACTAGTTTCCATCGCTTCCGAACAGATGTAAACGCAACTTGTGTATGGGTTTCAGGTTTCATGTTTCACACAAGAAAGACCGTGTGCCTAATTAAAAAAAAAAGGCTACATATATAATATGTATATATGCTAATTTAATCTGCGATTTTTTAGTCAATTTGTTCACACCGCTGTCAGTCCGGTGCGTTTAAAACTGGATATTCTATTTTCGGACCGCAATTGGCGAACAACAGAAGACTTTTTTATGCCGAATGATGTGTAGAAATGTCAGAGGCCTCACCGAGGCATATATTAAACGCACCATAGAGCGAGACGCGCAGTGAATCATAAAATAAATAAATAAGTGCGACGCTCTCGGTGACCGATTTGATGAGGGACAGCGCCGCATCCGCTAGATACTCACCCAGTCTCAGTTTCGGTTTCGGTTTCTGTCTCCGCTTCTGGTTCGGTTTTGCCTTTGATTCTGTTTATGTGCCATGCCACATTTTTCTGTTGAAAGACCAAACAGACGTTCCGTTGTCACCGCCGTCGCATTGCTGCAAAAAAAAATTAGCGTGCCTATATGGAATACCAGTCGTACTTATCACATGTCCAGCCCAATGTCTTGAGGGGGACTGGCCCGCGGCGCTACTGAGCGAGCGTGAGTCAGGTGTTGAGGTAAGCCATGGCTCTTTGATATTTGCACCCGGTGCCAAATGATTAGTCACGTCATCCTCCACCACCACCACCACCCCGCTCGGTCTGCAACGCCCATGTCACCGGCCAAATCCCCTAATGCCGGCCAAATCAGTTCTGTTTTGACCAAGTGTTTGATCTCAGTTGGTTCTAAGTAGCAAACCCGTACTCGTACCAATCGCCGACTCCCATATACAGAAGACATATTGACACCTTCATGCCGCTTCCCTGCTTACCCACAGATGTGACAAGCGAATGGGTTATACACAGAAATATATAATGTATAAGGAATAGCAAATGATCTCTTAAAATAAAATCGGTTTCTTATAAAAATATAAAACGAATAGACGTCTTTTTATTAGATCTCTTAACATTATAGTCCTTCGAGCCGGATGGGTCCTAGAAATACCAAATGAACTCAGCAAGTAAAAGCAAGTAAGTATGAATTCCGTTTGAAGGGATACCTAGCTTGATACAAAATAAAAAAGGATTCTAAAACAGATTAGATACAAATTTAAAGTAAAATTGTATCTTGAACTGAATTGTATCTCGAATAGATTTCGTTCCGTGTAGAATATTCCGAGCGGTTACCATTCGGTTCCACTTTGAAATGAAACACGCGTTTGCCACAATCGAAGCAATATGGATACAACAAAAAAAAAAATGTAATATTTTTTCTGCCAATTCGTTTCGTTTCGGTTTATGAATCAATTAATACGGGCATGGCCTGAAATGTTGAATGAAATGCCCCTCTCGCTCTGGTTAAGTGTTTGTTCGTGTTCTAGGGCTCTTGTCGGCAGGTTGGATCGATAAATTGACTGAAAAAAACTTCAGCAAAACTGCTCTCTCTCTATTCTCCATATTAAAAGCTGGGGGAAAATGGTGGAGAACTCTTTGGGCCAACCTCTCTGTGTCAGATCGGTGTGGGTAACAATTCGAAATGCTTTCGGGCTCCCAATTGAACTGCCCCCAGAGAAAAAGTCGTGATAATTAATTCTTTTAAGACACATAATCTTTTATTTGAATAGTTTCTTGCTCTTTTTTGTTTGTGGTTTGGTGTGTATGGGGTGTGTGGTTCATTTGTGTTTCGTTTTCAAAATTTATTAGCAGCGCAGCTAGAAAATACCGGATTAGACCTGCAGTAGCCACCGCCAATTGTGGCTGTTCATATAATTATTATATTTTTTTTGTTATATGTTTGCTGCATTTTATGTCTCAGATTCAGATTAAAAGCTAATTTGTCACATTGAACTTGGTTTTGTTTTTTTTTTTGCGTTTTTGCGTTTACATCGAATGGTATAGCGAATGACAGTTAGGTTTGAGAAAATATCACTATTTAGTAAAGGTATATAATGTATACATATATATAAGCATGTAAAAGTGTGTCTGTATATATATACGGTATAACTATTAATACATGTTTTTAAGTTATTTTTAATGCATTTCGAAATTACATTCTTTCGCCTTGCCTGCCTTGCTCAACATCACAATAATTGGTTTTGAAATATTCTCTCTCTCTCTCTCTCGTTGTCCGACTGACACACAATCTATAGATACTTCCTATGCACACGCTCTATATAAAATATAAACTTTAGAAATATAAATTCGAGGTTGGTTTTGTATGGTGTGTGTTGTGTGTGTGTGTTTATGTCGTCTGTGCAGCGTGGTTTGCAAAGGGGCTGAGGAGAACTTATAACGTATAAAGCTTTCTGGCCTGGAGCGGTCAAAGGAGACAAATGCCAGGGCCACTTAGACCAAGCCAGGTATATGCATCATCCATTATGCATGAGCCGGTGGTATGATGGCTCTGACACTTGACCTATTGCCGCTGTCCATCTTGCACTTTAAATTATATCTAATGAGGTATTTAGCTGCACGCAATGCCCAGGGTTCTACGAAAGCGAATTGACTTTAATGGTTAACTAACTGCTGGCTGGCTCACTGACTGACTGGCAGCCTGGCCAACTGACTGACTGACTGACTGACTGACTGACTGACTGACCAACTGTCCAATGACCGCTGCACTGGCTAACGCTTTTCAATATGAAATGCGGCCTTCAGGGGCCATTTTTAGTTGGTCAGCGCGAAAAGCACTGCGCGGCACTAGGTGCTCGGTTTAAGACTTTAGGACTACTACTCGGCTACTTAGGCGCTAGAATACGAATACGCATATGCTTTGCACACTTACTTAATTAATTAATTAATAATTAACTTATCAATTGAATGTATTTGCTGCGTCTCTTCTTGGTTAGCCAGAATGTTTTGGAGTTAAAGCTTTTCGGTGTGTGTGTGGGTGTATCTACTATCTAGTCTAGAGAATTGCTTTAAAATAAATAATAAATTAGCTGTGGATCTCGCTCTCTAACTGTGCTTCAATTGAGTTTCTCTGTAAAAAACATTAAATGTTCATATGCTTGTTGCTTAGGTACATTGATTCCGATCCCAACTGGGCTTGGCTTGGCTTGGTTCCACTTTGCAGTTTGATATCCACCCTAAGAATATTCTCTGTCTGTTTGTTAATTTGACTTGTACACAGTTGTTGCTATTTGCTTTGTATGTTCTAAAGGTACTTTGTTTGTTTTTTCTTTTCTTTTTTTTGTTGTTTTTTGTGTTTTTAGTGTTTTTAGTGTTTTTTGTTTAGCTTAGTTATCGTTTAATTTAAAGCATCTCAAACTTGTGAGTCTGACTTTCTTTTGTTTTTGGCATGAGAAGCTTCTGCGACAGCTCAAATTCGAACTTGTCTTTTGCTAATTGCTAAACTTACAAATTACGAATACTGTTCTTAGAATTCTTCAGCAAGCGAGTTTAGTGTGTGTCTCCTTACTTAATAAATATATCATAATTAAACATTACGCTTAGACCTCTGTGGGCAAGCTCTGGCTCTGGCAGCCCGCCTGCAGCTTCTTGGAGCCGCGGAAGAACATGTCGAAGAGCCGGCCCCGCCGGTTCTGGAACTTGTGCGGCGTCGTGGGCGGGATGGTAATGTGCTCCACAATGGTGATGCCCCGCTGCAGTTTGGGCCGCTGCGGCCTTGCCGGCGGCGGCGTGGCCGTTACAGTTGCTGGCGGCGGCGGTGTTGGTGGCGGCATCTCATCGGAGTCCGCCGATCCCCTGGTTGCCCCAAAGTTAATGATGGTGCTGCAGCTGCTGTTGGGCCGCAAAGTCAGTGTGGTGTGCACCGGCACCTGACTGACCAGCGAACTCTGCGGCGTCAGATAGCGGCAACTATTGCTGCTGTACTGCGACAACTTGCTGCTGTTCCGCTGCAGCTGCGGTCCCCCGCTGCCTCCGGAAGCGGCTGGTGCACCGCCGTTGGTCTTTACGCTGCTGCTGCAGTGCCGCTGCAGACCCGCCGACTTGTCCAGGCCGAACAGGCGCTTCACGCCGCGCCTCACCCGCTTGTTGCGGTAGGCAAAGATGAAGGGCGAGCTGAGGTTGGCCAGCAGGATCATGAAGATGGCCAGCTGCGAGGAGCCCCCGAAGTTGGCCGCCATCAGGCGCGACTGCAGCAGGACCAGCAGGCCGAAGGGCAGGTAGGAGACCACAAACATGACCACCACCAGGATGCTGATCCGTGCTGCCCGCGACTCCTCGCGGTACTTGAACAGCGAACTGGCGTTGCTCAGCCGATGGCGCAGGGAGCTCATGTAGCTGAGCGCCTTGGGGGAGGCGTGGATGGCGGGAATCTGGAGGGCGTGTCCCTGCTGACCTTGGTGGTGGCGGGGCGAACTGAAGTGCGGGTGATGCTGCTGCTGGTGGTGCTGCAGCGAGTGCTGCTGATGCTGCAGGTGGTGCTGCTGCGACTGCTGTTGCTGCTGGCGCTGGGCGTGGCCCAGGAGGTGGGGCGAGCTGCTCTCCTCGCCCAGCGAGTCCTGTCGCAGCTCCGTGTATTTGTGCAGGTTGGGGGAACTGTGCACCTGCCGGATACCCTGCAGGCGATGGGCCTCCCTCAGATCCTGCGACGAGGTGCCCAGCAGCGGCAGCTGGCGGGCGGAGTAGTTCCGCTTAATCTCGCCACTGGCCGTTTGCAAGGTCAGCAGGATGTTCTGATTGCGGTCGGACAGCGTGTGCTCCTGCACCGGCATCAGCTGGACACCGGCTGCACTCTCCGCATCCGCATCCGAGCCGCCGTCGTCCGAGATGGTGGGCAGCAGGACCTTGGCCGCCGAGTCGCGACGCAGACAGCTCGGGGAACTACGAGGCTGCTGGCGCTGGTCAATCTGCATCTGCAGGCCACCGAGGCCAATGCCGAGGCCCACGGTGCTGTTGCCGCCATGCGAACTGGCCGAGGATATGGAGTGCCGGTGGACGCACAGGCTGTTGGAGAACTGATTGGCCTGCGCCGCCTGCTGCCCCGCGGTGAGGTTCAGGGCGCTCTGCAGGAGCGGCGAGGAGCCGTTCTGCCGCATACGCAACCCGTTGCCACGCGCCTCGCTAAAGATCCGCCAGTACATGCCACAGACAAAGCCGAAGGGCAGCAGGATGATCACGATGAAGTATGCACTGGCGTAGAGCAAGCCGAAGATGTTGCTCGAAGTGCTGATGTTAAAGTAGGTTGTGGCCAAGCGCCGCTGACGACTCAGCACGGTGTCCGCCTCGAAGTCCAGCACGCGAAGGAAGGAGAGGGCCCCGAAAAGCATGCCCACCAGCCAGGTGAGGGCTATGAAGATCCAGGTCTTCACCCCCGAAATCCGGCTGTGGTAGCGCAGGGGATCGGTAACGGCACACCAAGTGTCGCCCACCACAAGCAGCACGGCCAGGGCCCCCAATGCCGCTGTCATGTCTATGGACCAGCAGCGCAGCTCCACGGGCGGCAGAACCGGTGCCGAGGTGGGAGTACTATCAAAAGCGGCCGAGAGATTCTCCTCGTGCGTCTCCGTCTCCGTGATGACAACGCCGCCATCTCGCCGCTCGTCGATGGTTAGCTCCCGGCAATAGCTGCCGGTGCAGTTGATGAAGTCCACCGAGTCGCTGCCGTCGCTAATGTTGCGCCGCACCACCACGGCGTCCTGTTCGACGACATGGCCATTGCGGCGAACGGTGACCTGGTGGTTGCCCGGCTTCGAGACATACTCAAGCGACTCTGCCGGCACCTGATGGGTTGCGACCTTTGAGGTGGACAGGCCCAGGAAGAGGGTGGGGGCAAGGATGCAGCATCCGATGAGGTTGATGGCCAGCAGGTTGATCGTGAAGCGATTGGCGGTGGTGCGCAGGCCGGGAGTGATCCAGAAGGCACACAGCGCCAGCAGATTGATCAGGAACGAGACGAGCAGCAGGGCCAGGATCAGGAGGTCTATGGCCATTCTTCAGGCTTTACACATCACTTCACAGTTTCACAGTCACTACTTAGGCGCTTTATTTTGCTTTTTGTTTTCTGTTTTGCGCTTTTCAGCTTTTCGGCTTTTTAGGTTTTTGGTTTTTGGTTTTTGGTTTTTGGCTTTGCTTATGACACAAATTTCACTCGGTATATCCGCTGTCTCTCATTTGCAGCCGAATTTCGATATATTTGTTTTCTGTTTCTGTTTTTTTTTTTTTTATATTTGTAATTTGTGATTTATCCGTGCGGCGGCGGCTTGTTTCTTGCGAACGCTTGCTAATTTACGTGCGAGATTGATGTGTGTAAAAAACAATTTCTTTTTGCTTTCAAGCAGTTGCTTTTTTCCCCACTGGCTTCTCTTCGCGTTTCTTCCGAGTTTTGGGTCTCTTTTTTATTGAATTCTTTTTTTTAACCGCCGTGTTTCACGCGCTGCGATCGGGGACAAGCACGATCTTCACTCCGAAGCGTTCCAAGCACAACTGTCGTGAGCGAGCGCCCCAACGCCTCCAAATATACGCGGACGCTCGAGCGAGCGAGATGGAGCAAAGCCAGCGGTGCCCACGCCGAGTGCAAAGAGCGGCGCGAGAGCCGTGAGAGCGTCCGAGAGACGGCAAACAGCAGGCGATATTGCTCGCAGTGATTGTTGCTTCTGCTGTTGTTGCTTTTGCTTTTGCCGTTGCTGCTGTTGCTCTTGCTGTGATTTGCAATTCCCACGCTCCGACTTTGAAATTATGTTGCTGCAAGTTGCGACCGTTCTCTGTTGCCAGCCGGTCTTTATCAGTTGCTGTTGCCACAATAGTTGCTGTTGTTGCTGCCACAATTTATGCTGCCAATGTTGTTGGTGTTGCTGCAATAGTTGTTGCTGCTGTCGCTTTGTTGCAGCAATTTGTTGTTGCCAAAAAAAAAATAAAATGTTTCTTTTGCTGCTTCTACTGCAGTTGCTGTTGATATAGTTGTTGCTATTGTTAATCCTACAATTGTTGCTGTGCAAGTAATTGATGTTGCTGCTACAGATGTTGTGCTGTAATTGTTGCTACAATAGTTGCAGTTGTTGCTGTTTGCTATTATAAAGTAGTTTTAAAATGTTGTTGCTGCCTTGATTGCTGCTTCTAAAGATGTTGCTGCTACTGCTGCTGTCCTAGTTTAGCAGCAGCAAATTATTATATAATCTGTGTTTTTTTTTTTATGTTTTTATGACTCGGTTTCTTTTCTTTTTTTTTTCTGCCGTTTCACTTTTGCTCTGTATTACATCAGAGCAAGCTGAGTTGTTTTTGTTGCTGCAACTCGCACTTTTCCGCTTAATTTCAAGTAAAATTTCTTCTTTCTTTCTTCTGGCTTCTGCACAATTTCCAATGTGCAACAGCGGCGGCAGCGGCGGCGGCGCTCTATTTTCTTGACCATAAAAATTGCATTTTTATTGGGCGCCACCTGCAAGACAAGACAGAGAATAAGAGAATATGAGAATCGTTGCGGGAGATACATTTGTCCGTGAGATAAGGCATTCGTATAATTATTGTTTTGATTGTGAAATTAAAAGCAAATACAAACTGGACCGCGATGAGACGGCACATTCGCTTAAGCCCCTTCCCCAAAACTCGTTCGACAATGAGTCAGAAGAAATAATGGTTTCGTTTGCTGTTTTCAAAAATGGCACGCTCCTGCTATGCATATAGACGGGGTGGAAGGCCTTATCATTGGGTAGTTCGCTCGGGTGATAAGACCTCAAATCCAGTTATTTCACCAAGAAACTGGCCACCAGCCCTGTCATAGATACCACTTATGGGCAATTACTGAGCGAACCCCGAACCCAAAAGGCGAACCGCACCCCCCACTCATCATCATCATCATCGCACGCTCGGCTCACATGAACCCCTTGATTATAACTGTGTTTTTTTTTTTTAACTACGCATTATATACCCGCACCTCCCCCTGAAAGTCGGTATACAAAATCCGGCGATCAGGCGCTTACAACATGACCGGAGAATCGACTTTAATGAGCTCATCGCGAATTTTCTGCGGCATCTAGCCAAAAGTCAAAGACACTTCAAAGAAATGTTTGGATATAATATAAAAAGAAAGGGTGGAGTTTGATATGATTTTAAATATAATCAAAATAATATTAAGAGATATTTCGGTTTTATAAAAAAAAAATATAATAATTGTCTTTATTTTATCACTAACATTTTTAGTATTTAAATATTTTTAAGTACATATTTATCAGAAAGTTTGGGTTTTTGTATAAAGTCATCGAAAATTCTACGAAGTTTATTTAAATTCCCATACCCTCTTATATGTATTATATAGTCATAACAATATTCCATCATTTTCTCTCACTGCATTTCATCATAATCCAAATTCTGTGGAACACACGAGCGTAGCATCGTTTTTCGTGAACACGCGACCGCAGGCAGAGAAAAATCAACAGAAAATCATTTTCTTCTGTGGGTTTTTTTTCCGTGTCAGGCCTGAGCGGCGTTTGCATGCCCTACTTTTGCCACCAGAGATATCTATATATTTTATTTTTATTAATAGCTGGGATGCGCCCACAAACGAGTCGTGAAAATGCCAGAAGATGCGAAATGAATGATTGCCGATAAAGATGACGCATTTAATTGCTGATTTGCCCGCAGAATCAGCTAGGGGGGTGATGAATTATTATTGCGATTATCGCCAAGAAGATTTTTGAAATTTAATTATGCAATGCTTTTATTAAAATTTAATTATAGACTGACCCGACTGAGTTCTTTGTCTTGATTGTCAGGTACACATTTCCATTATTCAAAGTGCTTTAGAGATCAGAGTAAACAGATTTTTTCTAATTATACGTTATGGAACGTTTAAAGCTCATTGTGTTGATAATTGTATTAATTATGGCGACCCAGAATCTGCGTAGATTTATTGGAATTTAATTTGATTTGGCACGAATGGCTTGGATTTTTTTTAAGGGTTATACCCTAACAAAATAAGCGTCCGCCCCTAATTTCTAGTGCTATCAACTCTCTTAAAGCTCGATCAATGTCCGCCAGCCATCGATCACTATCAGCCAGCGGAGCGATCCATCCATCTATCTGCGGCGTGTAACGGTGAGTCAATAAAGAGCCCAACTAATTCATATTTACTTTGGCCCGATCTAAAGATCTCTCTGTAGACATTATCTATGGCATTTTAAAGTGTGAAAGCGATCTTTTAGCGGCATTTTAGGGGTGTGAATTTCACGCTCGTTTTAACGCCACGCCAGCCGCTTGATGATAATGGCGAAGGTGGATGGAAATCCAATTCAAATTGATATCAAGGTGGAATTCTCATTTCCCAAAGCGACTATCAGTGAGACGGAAGCACGGCTTTGTTAGTTTCTTTGATTATTTATTGATAGTGGAACACAAAAGGCAATTCGCACTTGATCAAATATGAGTGCAACTGCTGATAATACCCATATGGGCACTGGCGCCGATTGTTTGAGATTCGAATTTAAAGGGAAACGCAGTAGAATTCTCACTTTGTTTTCAAAGTGAAAGCTTCCGTTCGCGTGCAGACTCTCTGATTCTAAGAATTTGATTTATAGCACGTACAATATAGAATATCTGACAGTGCAGATCAAAGTCATTCCGCCGTATGATTTATCTCCTTATATTCTTCAATTCGGTTTATTTAATAAATTAATTGTGCATGTGCACTAAACTACTCTTTAATGGCTGATATGCTTGATCTTCTCAACGTTGACTTTTATGGACTTTAATTGTGATGAACAGCATTGCTAAAATAAATTAAGTAATAAATGAAAGTAAATTTTTGAAAGACCTAGAAATGTATCTCCCCTTTTTTAGTGGAAAAATTTGTCATTTGCAGCCTTGAAATTGAATATAACACAGCATGATTCTTTTTTAAAAGTATATTATTTAAATGGTATATTTTCTATATAATATAAATTGTATAAAATATCATTTTTATTAGTTCCCTTGAATATCTTTAATGACGTGCGAACAATTTTGACATCCGAAATTAATTACAAGCATATAATGTTCTGTTTCTGTGGAAACTGTCCTTGTATTATTATTAATTATTAATATAATTTCCTTTTTATTACTTAAAACTGTGATAATTTCTTGTTATTTCTTCAATAAGAGTATTTATGAGTTCGCCTTGGTTCTGTTAATTTGGCCCTAACGTAAACATTTATGGCCCGAGACACAAGTGCATCGAGATTTCTCTATGCAACTGTTTGCTATTTCGTCTGGGGGTGGCTGCCGTATATCTTTTTGTATTCGGAATATCTAAGTATCTAAGTATCTGAGTATCGAAGTGTCTGAGTATCTGGACTGTTGGCACCTTGTCTGGTGAGCGGGTGTCGCAATTTTGCACCGGCTGGAGAATGCGCTCATTTGCATGACTCGGCGGGAATCCGAGCCACTGAAATAAACTTTGCGGTGGCATGAGTAAACGGGGCGTTAGAACGATACTCTGAAAAAATACCCGGGAACAAAGTGCGAACGGAATTTAAATGTTTATGCCGCAGGTCCCAAAGACCCAGGGCCCCGAGTTATTCACTCCGCTGACCAACTGTTTCAGATCAGGAGGCTGGTCTGGCGACCATCAACAGGGGGACTCACAGGGCACGTGATCTCTGGATTGATCGAAAACAGCATGAATAACACTTGGCCAGAGATAAAGCCGAAACGGAGTGATTCCCAGGCCAGCACAAAGAAGTGATCGCTGTGAGCCAGTCTATGTTAAAGCCGGTTTTTTTCAACGCTTTTGTACCGCTTTTGTCTGAATCTCGAATCGCTGCTTGTGACGTCACATTTGACGTTCACTGCCCGCATCTCAAACAAAATATTTAAATAAAGTTTTTGCCCTCAGTTACGGCCCCATACCCCCAGATCGTTCACGTGTTTATCCGCAAAATTAAAGCACTTAAGGCCATAAATTAAATTCATATAAATGATATTTAACCCATATTTGTTGTCAAGCCGATAATTTCTTATATCCGCACCGAAATAGGTGTGATTTTCATCAGGTGCATTGCTCACAAATATAATATTACAGTTTGGATTGCTTAATATGCACATGCTCAAGCACAATTAGTACGAAAAACAGTATTGAATAATTTAATTTGTAAACAATAAACACTTTTGCAGATCTGCGAATATGAGCTCACAATTATCATTATTTTTGGCGCCTACACGTGTCTCCAATTCCCCCTGTAATCCCAAAAATGGACTACTTTTACGATAGGGACAGGCCCTGACAGCGGCAGGTCATTAATTTACCAGACCATATGCAGTCGAATCGAATGCTTTTGGTCATCATGATGTCGCATGTCCTTGGGCCGGTAAAAAGAGCCCATCAACTCGGGCTAATGATAAGTTGCCTCACTGCCTGGAACTCACTGGAACTCATCGAGCCAGTTGATTGCATTGCCCCGATTGGGCGAAATTATCTCGAAACAATTTGAGTTGAGCCTACGAGGCTTTCAGGCGAGGTGAAGACCTGATAAGAAGTTTTACATTTCAAAAGACAGACAAAATGCAGGTATGCACTCTTAATGCAGGTTTAAATTCTATTAAATTCCCTAAAAGAAACCTGTCTACACTTTTTATACTCGAAATGTACATGGCTTGATAAGAATTATTCAAACATTTCAATATTTAGAAAAGACTTAGAGCTTTCCTATTTTCCCGAAAATTCCTAAACACTGACAGCATCAACTTCCGATATTTCTGGTCGCTTACTCAATCGCTGATCGCTTTTCTGGCATATTTTGTTGGAAAAACATTAGCTATTTTTACACATACTTATTTATTGTTTGAGTAGAGACTGATTTCCGCAATAATAGGGCCAGGCACAGGCGCTAATTTGCCTTGCTCGCACTTAGCCAAAGTTTCAAAGTGACTGCCGGCTCCTCCGCCTCATCCTCCTCCTCCTCCTCCGGTAAGTAGACAGTTTTATAATAACTTTTAGCCCTGGTAAGTCTGCTAATTGACGCCGGGCGATACCACACCCCTTTCAGAGCAATACCGGCATGACGAATCCCTCTTAAATATATAATATATTGTATAATGCAGAAATATTGACTGTTTCCGTTACATGATAAGATTACTACGGGCCTGGGCAAACAGTTTTGATTGACAATCACGGCAAGCTGAGCCCGGCTCCGGCAAATCCAATTCAATTAGCTCCGACCAGCAGATTGTGCTTTCCCCAACCTGATGCGATTATGCGAATATATCGGAGAAGTAGCCAGTAGTGTGCGTATATAGATATGCGCTTTCTTTTATCCGCTTATAATTGAATCAAATGCGGCAAAAGGGAATGAATGGCAAAAGCGAAAGCAAAAAAGCAAATATTGGCACAACTTTTTATCTGAGGGATGTAACTTTGTTGTTATTGGCTCCAGATTGTCCCGCTCCTCCTATGGATTTTCCGGCTTCGCCGCGGGCTTACCCTATATCTGCCGCACAGGCACAGCGATAAAGTTTCCGCCACAAAAACTCGGTTTCCATAACAAATTGAAGTTGCACTCAAAGCGATTTGCTGTGAACTTTTCATGTAGTATCTGTATCTCTCTCTGATATATTATTTTTGCGGTCAGCCTTTATGGCTGGCGAAATGCAAATAAGCAAAGAATACAATTAAATTGTGAATCGTGTTTTCGACCAGTCCAAAAAAAATAAAGAAAATAAATACAAACAAGTCACACACACTCACTCTCCTTATTAGTTCTAGTAGGAAACTTTTCCATTAACTCGTTAACTCTCTGTGTAACAACAATAGGCTGGCAACATGACAATGACAACAACAAAAAAAAAAGAGAATACTGAAAACAAGTTAACATCATTTTCTCCGCCGTTGTTGTCGTCGTTGTCTGGCTGTCATCCATTCCGCGCCTGAGCGGGTGACGTTTTTTTCCAAGTGGAAAAAAAATTGATACTCGTACTGCGAAAAAATATATTAAAAACAAAAAAAAAAGAAAATAGCAATAGTGAAGTCCACACAAATTAAATATGCAAATGCCGGGATAGTCGCGTGTGGTTAATTCGACGCGACTGCGTCTAGGGAGTCTGGCTGTATATTCTAAATAACCATTAACTGGGCTGACAGCTGGGCTAACTGCGCAGCGTAACGGTTTAAATGCTTGGCTAATCTTGACCTCGAATCAAAAGCGTTTGCCCGATGTCAAATCAACTGCAGAATTCAATCCGTATCGATTACCCAGCAGCCATCAGCCATCAGCCAGAACAAAGAGCAGACAAATTGCGTTCAATTCAATTAAAAAGTTATGATTCGAAGGGAGCTGGTCAGTGCATGTTGTGGAAAATAAAATGAGATGCTCTTTCATAAAATATTGGTACACTGATAAGTAAATATATAGCAATATATAGTGGCAAACAAAAAGGAAAGAACTTATAAAACATTAAACTATCACAAAGTAATAGAGATTAAATTTCTCCCTTTAAAATATATCAAAAATGTGTTCAAAAATGTACTTATGTTAAGTTTGATAACTAATTTTCACCAGGGATTTCTATTTTAACATCACTACTTTTATTTGAGTGTCTCTACTGCCATAGAGCGATGGGAAAACCCCCTGCAAAAACGCCCCTTTTCGTGACCTCCAGCGATGCTTGGCTCCAACTAATATAATCAATTACCAAGTTGTAGCAGTCGACAGCATAATTAGTTAGTCTCAATTACAGCTTGTAAACTTCAACTCGAACTCCAGGCTAAAAACGGTAAGGTGGGAGCTCCGTAGCCTCCAAAGCTGACCAAGCTGTCAGCATTAATAACCACATCGTGGATGGGACCTAACCCTTTCCTTAGAGTCTATGCCACACATTATTAGACTTTGATATGGATTGGTTCCGATAATTCCATGACGCTGTGCACGAATTTGTGCAAAGCTGGGACAGTTCAATGCACTTGGTGCATTGTAGTCACATTTCAGATTCAGAGACACTCAACACACATCAAATTACACGACAAAAAGTTCATCAAAATGAAGCTACAGGGTGGCCTCAATGCTGTGAACATTCAGACAGACAGTACAAAGAAAAATCGAGAACTATCGTACAGAAATAAGGAACAATTTCAAGATTATTTAAATAAATAAATAATAAATTGAATAACCAATATAGGTTTCTATCAGGGAAATACTGTTTTTGGAAGCTCACTGTTGGTAAATGGACTTTACATAGTATCTGCGAGCCCCATGGCCACCACTACTATTAACTATCCATGCCATCAAGCGCTTGTCTCCATCCTGGTTCTTGTCCTCGTTTCCGTTTTTATTTCGGCTTCGTCCTGGCTGTTGACATTTCAGTGGTCCTCGAACTTAAATTGAGTTTTGAGGTTTGCCTTTGTCACACAAGTTAATGGATGATGGGCCCCAACTAATTGGCAGTTTTATTTGTCTTATCATGACCCAATTCTTTCCAAAGCGAGGTCGTTGTCCATCGAGAATGAGGCCTACATTTTCCAACAAATTTCCTTCGTTTTGACATGGCCTTTTTCCCCCCAGGGGAGACGCGAATGAGGAGGTGGAGATGAAATGTATTTGGGCCTCATTGATAATTTATTGAGAAACATGTGGGAAAATTCAACTCGAAATAGTTTCCCTCGAATTAGTGTTTGGCCTTAGCCGAGACCCGCGACCATGTCATAAAATCGCAATGATTGACACCTTTTACGGGGCGGAAAAACAGGCAGCAGGCAGCAGGCAAAATGGCATTTCATATTTCTAGTCTTCATGCAAATGTGTCGGAATCGAAAAGAGTTATTGAACGTTAATTATAAATTCCAATACCATCAATATGTGCGGAAACTAACGAAATCCGTCCTTGCCACTCTTCAGAGGCGGTTCACCTTAGATAAGACAGGTTCTTCGGTTCACGTGGCCATATGTTATCGTATTCAAATTTCCATTAGTTATAGTTGGCTTTGATTGATGAACTCGAAGAGTGGTGAAAGAAAATTTTTCTACATTTCTTTAATTTCATTCTAAGACCACAAATTAAAGGCTAATTTATTAAACAACTCTTTTATCTGAACTTTAAGTAAATAAAGCTAAATGATTAATGACTTTGTGGTATTTCTGGAAATTTTTAAACTCTTTTGGCAACATTGTGAAATGTTGTAAGCATTTTTTTGTGCGCTGCCAAAGAATCTTTTACACATCTTATCTGGTTTTTATCGCAATCAGGTTTGTATCTTGTCACGCAGCTGATAAGTATCTTTTTCTATGTGCCAAAGATACGTTCTGAATTTAAATCTAAAATCTGTACTGAATGAATCCAAGGAAGTGGAAATTTTTAAAGGTAATATCATAAGAAAACATTGAATAAAAATGAAAATGTTCTTCATTTGATATTTGGATTCCCCAGTGACTTTCCATTATAAAGCAATTATACTTTATGGAGACAGTCGTAAACCCACAAACCCGAATATTGTCAGTGTGCCAGTCACCTGGGATCATTCAGCAACTGATACCTGAAGGTAGACATTAATTTGTCGTTCGGTGCATTTGACTTGGCTGATAACATGCTTTATCTAGATACAAGCGATTCAAGAGCTCACCAAACCAAGTGATAAAGTCTGTCAGACAGTCAAAAGGGCCTGGGAGACAGGCTGTAAAATTACGAACTTTAAGCAAATATTTGCCGGCCTCTATTTGGTTGCTACTTGTCTAGGCGGTGGCTTTGGGGTTTCCGCCCTTCACCAAATCCACGCAGCCACGCACACCCCCCATTAATGACCTACATGTCGGGCGGAGATTAAGACCTGAGTCTTATCGGTGACTAGGGAACTGTCGACTCACTCAAGCCCCTTATCTGGTATCCGAGAATGCGACTAGGGGGAGGGGGCGTGGCCGGTGGAGTCATTAATAAAACTTATTTATAATTGTTACACTCGAGTAAAGTCCACTTGAGAAGAGTTGAGGGCCGATTGTGGGGATTTTTTTTTTAATTAAACCTCATTTACATTAACGAGTATGTTCGGCTAACCGAACCGTTTAGTTTTATTGGCCTAAATAATATTGTTGGGCTTAACGCACAAGCGGCACGCTAGGCCGTCCACCTCGTCCTCCCTCTGCGGTAATAAATATGTATTTACACTAGGGCACAGCTGGCAGCCTTTTGTCGAATGAACTGTATACAGAAAAGGCTACACAGAGAGAATTTAATCACAACTAGAGATTAATTTGCAGTTGAAAAACTGAGGTTAAGATCCTTTAAAAAGTTGCTACTGATTATCTATTCCCAGAAGAACTCCCTTAATTCACTCAAGCTAGCATTTTATATTTAACAAACATCAAAAATAATGCCTTTGTTTTTTCAGGTGTATATACAATATATATATATACGTATTTGTACAAGCAGAGCTTAATCGGTCTGGGTAAACAGTTTAACAAAAAGTATGTCTATATTTTATGATTTTATAATTGCTCGGCCTGCAGTTGGTACGACCTCTTGGCGGTCTTACCTCAGCTATTAATAGGCGGCCCCTCTCGATTCCATCGAATGGTTAGGAAAAAATAAAAAACCAGCACCACCTCAAGGCCATCGAGTGGCGTAAATCTTGCATGGAAATCGTGTAAAGAAAAGCCCCAGCCAGATAAGCAGTTCAATGCTCTACGAGAAGTTCTTCTCAGTCAGTTCACAATGCGAAAGTATTCCACTCCCGGTTTCCCTAGAAAGTCAAGTCATTACACAAATGCAAATGGATTTCATAATAATTGACTCAGAAAACCAGATGGTCGTATAAATTACAGCCTGTTGGCAGTTGGAAAGTACAATTCGTATATGAATTGCAATTTGTTAATGAACATTAATTACAACTAAGTCAATCAGAAGTTGTCAATGGCCGACATATGGGCCAAGAGCTAGCCTTCAAGAACGCTTAAAGACATACCATAAATCGTTTGTATTCTTTTTTGTATTTAACTTTAAGAAGTTTATGAGTAAATTCTCTAACAAAATTAATCTTAACTAATATTTTGAGCTTAATATATAAGTTATATATACATAGTTTTCCAATAGTTCTACATACTTCTATAATAATCTCATCATTTTACTTCGTAGTTAAACTTTAGCTAAAAATCCGTGGCCCACAAAACTTCATAAAGCCCAAAATAGCAGCTAAACTTGTAAAGTCGTTAGTAAGTTGAACTTGTTTGCCGGTTAACTCGTTGTACTTGCTGTTATTTATAGTTTTGGGGGGTTTTTTGTAAGGCAAAGTTGCTTGCTTACAGACACGTGCGCTCTTGCACTTCGTTTGCATCAACAATAAAAACCTTAACTTTGCGGTGGCAAAGCAACTAGCGTGCTGCAACAAAAAATCGAAAATACACATAATAATTGGCATAATTACATTGGCGCTGGTTAATGTAATCGCTTTTTGCGGTTGCCAGCGAATGGCGTTTCTAACGAAAGTTGGGAGTTCATTGAACCTGGTTCTAAGCGAACTGTTTGCCAGTTCGGCTTCGGGTTGCCTCAGCTGGAGATACCCCCCTGGGCACGCCTCTGATAATTGCAGTGGTGCAGTCATAAAGTGCAATCGTGTTGAAAATTGTAGGGTTGCAAAAATAATATAAGAAGAGACAGAGGTAAGCACTCGTAACGCCATAGAAAAAAAGTATATATATTCAACGGAACTGTGTCGGGTGCATTGATACCACACTTTAACCCCTGACGTAGGTAGCCGCTACTCGGTAATGTCTCTTGGTCAATTATAATCGATATGGGTTCACACCCATGCATATTCATATTGCCAACATTTTCTAATGGCTTCTAATGGGTGCTGTTTGTCCCGGATATTGGCAAAGGCGGGGACCCACCAGATCATTCTATTCGAACCTATTATTAGGTACGAATTAGTTCGTTTGTGTAATTGGAAAATGACGTCGGAAAATGAAGTGCAAAATAGTGAACTGTATAACAAATTCTTTAATTACTCAGCATAAAAAAACAAAAAGAGTTCCCACGTCAAAGAAATTAAAAAGACTGGTATTTGTTTTCATGTTATAATTGTTAAATATCACTGTCTAATAATTTTTTAAGTTCCTTAGTTAAATTGGAATAAAGCCACACTTATATTAAATGAGTTAACAATTTTATAAACGATTAAGAACGAAAGACAAGAACAAAAAGCTTGAGAGACATTTTCAGCTAATAGCTTTAGAGAGAATTCCCTCGAATTGAATGTTCTTCTTCTCTCCCTTTTTCCATTTGAGTAAATTCTTAAATTCTTTTAAAAGAAATCAAATTTGTAACGCATTAGTCCAAATCCTCAGTGCTAAAACGAGTCGAAGTCTCCAATTACTTGAATTCAACCGAATTATTCACTTCAATTGTTTTCGAAACTTTCGTTTTTCGCTTACTTGTATTTATTTATTTTGCGTCTTTTTTTTTGGGGAGGCAAATGGTACGTGCCAAAGCATATCACAAGGGAATTTATATTTCATATTTTTCAATGAAAAACAAATTATATAAAATGCTGAAACGCCATCGAACCGAAGAGCGCTGAATATCAAATGGCTTTTCATTTCGCCGAACAAGTGTTTGCATTGTAAATGAACAAAATACGAACAATTGCTGACCGTCGGGCAGTCAGGCCCATCGATAAAGTTAACACCTTTAAGCCAAAACCCACAGCAAAAAATAAAATAAACGGCGAAAAAGAAAATGAACATGAAGAGGCAAAAAAAAAAGGGAAAGAAGAAAACAATTCGCAGACAAGATAATCGAACAATTTTGCAAACACGAGTTCCGTCAGTCAACTGACACTTTTTCGTGTTCCAATCGAAGGAGAAAGAACCGAAAAAAAAGAGGGCCATGCGGCCATGTGCCTGATGAAAATCGATATGACATGAAGAGGCGACCACCAAAAACCCCAAAAATATCCGCATCCGAGTCCGAGTCAGAAACCGCGTGATAGATGAGGCCAACTTTGACATGGTCCCCAGAGTAGTGCAGGTGACTACTCGGCCAATTCACTTGGCCGTGATTAGAAAGTGGCCATCCGTGGCTTATCTAGAGATAAACTCGGCCGCAGGCCCAACAATATGGCAAGTGCCCGAAAACGTGAGTAGGGTTTCCTTCTTGCCTCGTTGCCTGTTGGCAGGCGGCCAACAAATTTATTTTTCTAATGAATGAACGAACGTGTATATACATACGTATAGGAATGGTTGTGTTGCGCTGAATGAATTCCGAGGCGGCGGAAGCATTGCCTACGCACAGCTTGACTTAATAAGCAGACGCACCACACGGCGTATACGTACTTTTGCGTATATTGAAAAAGTTCCGCGCGATGCGTTTGCACACTCAACCGACATCATTTATTTGTTGTAAATCCCAAAATAACCACAAAGTGACGTCTCTCTATCGAATTGTAAATTATAGACAGTGTTCCGCAGTGGAAACTTTGTGAAATATATATATTTTTGGAATATTTTTATATTATTTATCGATCATGGGGAATGGTTTTTGCTTTATTTACCTATAGACGTTGGTGGAAATAAATAATTTGCTTAAAATAAACACAGAGATAGCGGTGTCTAGTTCTGAGTTATCTTGCTTTCGCGAGGTCTAGTCTAAATAGTTACTTCTATTTAGTTTATTCAAGCAAATTGATTAAAGACCACTAATATAATTTCAAGATATTTAATACGGCAGGGAAATGCCATTAAAGACAGTTTTACGCTGAATTTCTTACACTTTTGATATTATATTAATTGTTAAAAATATTAATAGGTTACGGTAGCTTTTTTTTCTATTTTTATAAATAGAAAGAAATGCCCAAAATAACACATGTACATATGTACCTTTAAGAAACCAGATACTTTCCATGCACCCTTCTTAAGGTTACATTTTCGCATTCAAATTTAACGTGGAATTTATGATGAGAAATGACTTTCTGGTAGCCCATTCCCGGTGACCTATTTCCCAGCTCGTATTTCCCCATTTTTCCTCTCCCCAAAATCGAACCCAAGTGTGGGTAAGTGTGTTGGCCTAACCATAAAGCAAAATATACAAAAAAAAAAAGATATTGCCCATATATTGTGCGGATACTAAAACGTCTCTATAGCTATAGCCACAACATTTTGTTTATCGAACAAACACATAACGTCATTTGGCCCGGAGACTTCAATGGCTGGCTCTGTGTCTCTCTGTGCGACGCATGATTAGCAATTTCAAAAAGTTGACACTTAGCTGACGCATGAGCTTCGTCGCCGCTCCTTCCCCCATTTTTTCCATTTTCTATTTTTCCATATCCATTGATTGGAAAAGCAATTAGAAGTGAAGCCATTCAGGGCTGAGAGCAAACAGGATTTGCGCGAAGGAAGGCAGCGGGATTAAAGTAGAAGATTTATGTGCTGGCCGGCCAGCTTGGCCATCAAAATTTATGGCAATGAAAATAAACAATTTTCGCTCTCGAGAGCGAATATAAATGGGGGGAAGTGTTAAGTAGCATATAACTAAGCGCTTAATATATATGTACAGATGTCGATGTGTATGGCATGTGGCGGCGAGAGCAGCCATCTCCTCCTTCTCCTCCACCTCTGATTGCGGTTGGCTTCAAGTGGCTCTGGTTTATGGCACCTCGGTCCGAGCATTTGGCCGGCGCATTAATATATCATCATAAACAGAGTCCCAGCGACGAAATATGAGCCAGCGGCTTCTCCAGTTCTCAGCCAAAGTGAAGCAGAGTCCAGAGTGCTGCAGCCATAAAATGTGCAAGCTGAGCGAAAAGATTGCACTTCAAAAAAAACACAATTGTTCTTTAGACATTTATGGGCAGCCGGGGGGAGTGTCTATCTGTGGACTATTACGGGTATATGGAGTAGAGAGATAGCTGGCCTTTGATAAGCAGCGAGCCACTTAGTCATCATCGAAGACCTCGAAGACGCTGTCGGAAGAGACTCTATCGCTTAACCCACTTTCAATCGTTGCGCTATTCTGCGGAAATCCACTGCGGATATTGCAAATCCTTCTTATCAGTACGGTTAAGCGTTAAGCAAATGCATTATCCATTCGAAAAATATGACTTTGGATGTAATAACCAATCTGTCAGTCTTTCAGAATAAGATCAAATCCCTTTAATTCATTCACAAAAACCAATAGAATGCTTCAAGGCGTCTTTAACCAAAGTTTGGGCTTAACTTTGAGCCAGGAAAGTGAATTCCCCAGTGGCCAGCCATATTTCTTTATTAGCTAGGCGACCTTAGCCACTCACTCCACTCCGGTTAAGAGCACTTCTATCAATTACTTAGCGGCTGTAGTTCCGTTCCTCAAACCCTCGAAATCACAATCTGCCGCCTGGCAACTGTGCCAACTGAGCTCGCGGGAGTCCCACGGAAAGCGGAAAACTCGAGACCAAAGATGTTTGGCGTGTTTAGCCATTTAAACCGACAAGACCCCCATTGGGGCCACTCGACAATAGTGTCTATTTAAGAGGCGGAAGGGGCGCAGTAAATAAGCTCGAGTGCTCGGTGGCATCTCCGAGAGTCTGGCAGGGCAATAATAATAGTGCTTCGCCATAAAGGGAAACCTTCAATCAGTCAATAATACATATTTATGTAAGCCTCTCACAATGCCAGGCTCGCTGCCATTCCGTTTCTATTTTATCCACAAAAAAGTTCCCCAAAGGATATGTGCGTGTTTGTGTGTGTGGAAAGTTGATTATTACATCAGGAGTGCTAATCAAAAGTTGCAATTCCAGTCGAAACAATGAGCCTTATGTAACTTTTTCGGATTCAGCTGTCAGGAGAAATTCATAAAATTTCGAAAGCAATAGATTCCTTTTGTGCGCCATGTGCACGTGCCCCAAAAATAGCTACGATTTCCTACACTCGCACACACACACACACACCAAGGCTCCTCCCCCGTGTGGGGAAAACTGATTGAAATTGGGGTAGAACAAAGCTGGAAGCTGTTATTTCAGCACTGACTGGCAGGATATTTGAGCCACACCGAAGGTCAGAAACTCTTTCGGTGCAACTAGTATGGCAGTAAGGGAATATACATTTAAAAGGGAAGTTAAATGGTTAATAAACTAAATATTAGGGTAAAGATCTGACTTTAAACAGTAAGAAAACAAAGCTGGGAATATTCCAATTAATATATTACTTTAAAAATATAAACACAAGTTAGAAACAGAAAGAAATATATATTTTTAAATAATTATAAGCCTTAGCAGAAACCATAAAGAAAAGCCTTGTATGACGGCAGTATTCAGGTTATGAAATTCATTTAGTATATTCCTTTCTCCAAATATAAACCTGCTTTCACAAGAATTATAATGAAAAATGCATGAAAAGCTGAAAGCCATATGAAACTCAATTCCTGCAGACTGTATATTATAGTTTAATTCATTATAAAATATGCATACGGGAAAGCATTGAATAATTTACAGTCCACAGGCTGCTATAGGATTAAATTAAAATATTGCATTCCCTGGCTGGCAATGTGAATTAAGATAGCTTTTCAAGGATGCAAGAATTCACTAAAATTCGTTCGATGAAAACTTAATATATATTAATTAAATTGCTTCAGGCTCGATCAACTACATATACCCTTCAATTTATTACCTAGCTTAGAGTATTGGCCTGTGGCCTGATTACGTTATACTAAACCTACTATTTCGCTTTTCTACTGGGAAATGCGGGCAATTGCTTACCCTTCTGGCCGGTTCCCTGGTGGGCCTGGCCTCCTCAATGAAATTAGCCTCAGCCGGGGTTGGATGGCAACGACAATGCGGCTATGTCCTTGACATTGCGGCAGGCGAACTGCAAAATAAACAGGAAAATAACAATTTAATATGCAGCCCCGGGGAGGAAGGAGTGTGGAAAAATATTGAAAGCCTGCTCTTGACTTATTAACATTTAATAGAAACCGGATTCCGAATGGGGGACGCCAAATAACAATAAACAATCATTTTTGCTAAGTAAATGTGTCAATAAAAGGGGGGAATAAGGCTGTATTGTCAGTTCCAGCTGCAATGCATATCAAATATGTATTTATAAAGGGGGCGTGGCTCGAAGCGAACCTAACTCAATATTTCTATAGCCAGCACCGGACGACACGTAACGAAGGTCGAAAGGTAGAAAAGGCCGGGTCTTTAGGCACTGCCTTCGAATGACAAAAGAAGTTGGGCAAAGTCGTAAAGGTTGCGGCCATAAATCAATGAGCTTCGGCCTGAAAAGGACACTGATTACGCCAAAAGGACCTCTTCAATGGGTGCCCGTGCCCCTGCCCCCAGAGTTCAAGTTATGTCAGCTAATGTTGAGGAATCGAGTCAGTGAACCGCCGGGATGATCGGTGCCTCGTCAATGGCAAATTGTGAAGTTCGCATTTCACATTTCTTACCTGTCGCCCCGTCGACTTTTTGGGAAAGCATTTTGAGTGCTTCCATTTAAGTCGATTAGTGAAATTGTTTGTTGCCCTTTGGCAGCTGGCTGTACTCTGAATTTCTCGATGTGTGTCGTCTGTCTGCATCAGATGGCAACTCGAATCAATTGGGGGGCGAACTTCGGCGATGCCAAAGTTCAAGAAGTGCCACTCAACGCGAACCCCAGCCCCCAGCTCTTTGCCACTTGCCCTCCGGCTATTGCGGCGTTGCCAAAATATTTTCAGTCGACTGACTTGTGTGACTTTGCGGCCAGAATGAAGATTGACAGGCTAATGTATTTTAGCGCTTGTAAGATCTTAAACTGAAACACCGCCGTCGCGCATTCGTCTTTTGTTGACTAATTTCCCCCCGTCGGCAGCACGCAAATTTCGCATTTCTCTACCGCTCGGCCTTAAGTGCAACAATTAGCAAATTAAATATCAACTTTCGCACGAGCCCAGGCCTTCACACTCTCTCTCTATCTTTCGGCTAACTTTTTGCTACACACTTCCCTGTTGACATTGAAAGTCAATTAAGGAAGATTCTTTGGCGGCCCAAGGGGCCAATTGTGTGTCGAAGAAAAATCCCTTGGCAGGCAAAACTTTTCCACAGCGTATTCGATTACCCGACTTTTTAGATCGCCAGGCGTTATATTTTTTAATTGAAAATAGTTAAGGCCTTTGATTCCATTGATTTACGAATGTCAGCGGGCTGTCGCCAGCTCAGCTGATGCAATAAATAAATTCAGTAAGTCAATTGGGGAATTCTCCGCTGGCCACGGGCCAATCGATTGCACAATTGATTAAATTCAGAGTTCGGTTCTGGAAGCATTTTGCCAGCACGCCACCAACGCATGTTTTGAGGGTTCAACACGAGCTTAAACCCAAAAGTCACGCATGTCAAATGATGTTTATATTTTGACTTTATGATGTGCGAAACTTTGAGGTCCCATAAAAATCTCGCAAGAGTGAAATCAGCCGAACAAATTTGGAGCAAAACTACAGGGTAATCTCGTATGTGGTTTACGTTTTATTTACTTTTTGTATAAGTAATTTATTATATATTATTTTAAAAATATTAAGAGTCTCTTTAAATCGATCTAGGTACAAGCTTGTAGAAGATCCATATATCTTCAATATATATTAATATTTGTACTATGATTTTCTTGAAAATGCTTATGATTTTGCTTTAAATATTAAGTTAAACTTAAGCTGGCTGAACTGTATATACAAGCTGATAAGTATATGAACCAATTTATTATTTTATAAGAGTTTTCATTAGCGAATTGATAAATCCTGTCGTGAAATCTAAAAAAACTTCAGGCGTGATCTTTTCAGATCTTATAAAAATTTGATATATTATAAATATTATTATAGAAGTAATATTAAGGAACTGGCTAAAAATATATATATTCCTTTGATAAACAATCAAGAAAGTGTGACTGAAGTGTAAATACCTGTTAATACGAACCATATTATTGTAGAATATCAATTCTACAGTAAAAATTACTTGAAAATACCTTAGAATACATGTAAATTTGTTTAAAAATCTATATTTTCCATTGAAAAACTAACAGCTTGTCTTATTTCCAATCTGCAAGCTAAAAATACTGATTATTCGGGCCTAAATGAGACACAAATAACTTATTCAGCTGTCCGCACTCGTCCGCACTCGCCATAAAAAGCTATAACAAAAAAGCCCAAGCTTAAAACAAAGAAATCTGTGCCTTACTGCCAATTTCAAAGGCAAAAACTCATATTTCCATATGCCTAAATCTCACGCTGCAGAAAAAAAGCCCCAAAGAAAACATAATAGCCATAAAAACGAAACGAAACCAAGTCAAAAGGCAGCCCAGAAGCAGGAGATGATGAGAGCGGAGGCGAGGCACTGGAGGTGTTAATGGCCTTAATAGCCAAACGTGATGAGCGTCAAGTGGACAAACAAGCCGGCCAAATAAATCAGCTCGGAGGAGCCGGAGGAGAAAAAAAAACCAGCAACCCCTCATCGATATTTACCTGCGATCGTGGGCGGGGGATGCTGGCACGTGGCCAAAAGCAACTTAATATCCCGAGGCGATCTCCGTCGAGAAAAAGGATTAAATTACCCATGCCCAGCATCTAAGTAGTAGTAGGTTAATGTCCTGTCGTACTTTAACCCGCAGCCCAGGCCTCTGAACTGGGTTATTTGAACGAAACTATTGGTCGAGAGCCACTTTTGTCTATTGATCTGTGTTGGGCCTATTCGGGCTGGCCTTTTAGCATAATTTTGTTGTCGTTCCCAACAAGACACATTATTGATTATAAATTGAATAATGCAGTTTTCGTTTTGGGTGCCAGCCACATCCATCATGCCACACACAAACACACTCGTGGGGTAAATTACACATATCCATGCAAGGCTGATTGATTGCCCATGGCCGGTGGCGCCATCGAAGCTCATGCAGCTGCAGTTTCTGACCTTAAAAGCATTTAAAATACAATTACGCGCCAGCACCAAATTCGATTGATGTCTTTTCACTCATTTAAATATTTCATTAAGCTGTGCTGCCAGCAAATTGCATTTATTTTGGCTCGCTTAATTTACTTATGTTTAACAACAACAACAACAAAAAAAAGTGTGTTTAAACTTTATGGCAGGGCAGGGCAAACAGAAGCAATGAAGCTACGCGACGACTATTTGCTTTTCTTGCCACACTGAAACCAGCGAAATATGCATTTTATTTTTGAGATTTAACAAAAAAAAAATGTAATCACAATATTTACATTTTAAATATTATAGAGAAATGCTTGCTTTCTCTTCATAAAAGTAGCAAAGTTTAATTTATTTTCTATATATTATATATTTAAATTTCCCCAGCATTTTCCCCAAGTGCCTAGAAGATGCTGCGTAAAATTGTGGTGGCAGCAGTGCAGTTCATTAAACTCGAGCAAATAAATAATATGCAAATAGCGTTCATAATAAATGCGATAAATGCAAGCAAATTTTGATTCTTGCAATTGCAGTTTCTCACTTGTTCCGGGGCATTCTGGGAACTGCGGTGCATTGGCTTTTGCGAATTTTGGGTTGAAGGGCGCACGCTTGAGTTCGGACATGATTTTCTTTTCTTTTTTCATTTATTTTCCTCTCCTCGGGCTTGTTATTGTCTGGCGACAATGGAGGCGACATTACACCCGGTGGCAGGGTTCAAGGTGCACACAAAATACGCCGATAAATAATCCCAGCAAGATGAATATTGAACGACATATTCCCACATAAGTGGAATATAAATATGTGCATATGTGAAAACGTTTTATTTTGAGATAATTGTCCACTGTGATTGACAGAAAGTAGAGGAAAATGATCGAGTGCCGTTTAAATATTAAATACTATATTAATTTCTTTGTTTTTAAAAACCATTGTGAAAATAAAGCTTCAAAGGACATGTCCACTTATGTGATCCGTCATGTATTATTTATAAATAAATAAAAACCGATTTAAATACAGAAGAGTGAATATTCTTAGCATATTATATGTTCTATAAAACCCCTTTTAAATGCATTTAAATTTGTAAACAAAAAACACATTTGTTTTCTTTTTATACTTGGTTGTATACATTAAAGCCATTAAGTTATTAAATTAAATTGTATTTACCAATGTTATTTATCATCCTACTAATTCTACACACACACTTAATCCAGATTCCACCAGAAAAATCCAAGTAAACTCCTAACCAACTTCCAAAACCTACGTACAGTTACCGCAATAATTTCACAAATACTTCAAGGTGAAATCGCCGAAAAGGCTAATGGCCAACAGAGTGTCCAACCAACCATCCATCTACGTAATTCACAAATCCCAACTTGTGCGATCTCCAACCCAATTTCAGCCACGCGTCAAAGTTTGCCTTAATCATGAAGTGCGGCATCAAAATTCGCACAAAATAATTAAATATGCTAAGAGCCATATACATGACATGTGATTACAGCGTTTTGCGGTCTGCTATTGTTGTGGCTATATAACCAATATTAGCGATAAATATTCATAAAGGCCAAGAAAACAGGCAGCGGGCTATAAAAATGTTTGCCCAGCCATTTAACACAGGGCACAATAACTTTTTTTTTTTTGCGTTGCCACGCATGTTGCCACATTTCGAGCCACTCTCTTTGCACGTTGTTGTGGCTGTGTGCTTGTTGTTGTTGGTAGAAATATGGCAGTATTTTTTTATTGTTTGATTTGTTGCCAAAAATAACACCCGTCAATTGATTGTGCAAACAACTTTTCCTCCACCCCCACACTCACAATTTAATTGCAAGTCCACGCAAGGCGAGTGGAGGAGAGCGTGTGTTTTGAGTTCGGTAAAATCTGTCTATTGCCCGATTGATGACTTGAGTTGCACATGGCATAAGTTAGGAACGATACAATTTATGGGATCTGCAGGGCATAATATACAGTGAGAAATGACACAACAATTTCCCACGAACGAAACACTTTTCGATTGATTGATTGCCCATGGCCTTGGGAGTGCAATACGTATACGCACTGTTGCGCACACAAGCAGCGCCATTTTATTGCTTCGCCGTGCCGGCCAAATTGATATGTCTCCTAAGCATTTTCTCATTTTGCATATCCTCGAACAGGACACATCCGGAAAAGTGAGTGGCTTTCCTGGCTTTCGGCCTCGAGCCATTTGCATTCTGTTTGTCCGTCACTCGAGCACAAGTCCGAGTGTTCAAAAGCCAAATTGGAGGTTTCAGTGTCCAAAAGCGAATGTCAAAAGGTGAGTTGTCATTCCGCCCGGCCAAAACTGACACTGGCACTTGCTCTGGGCATTCGATAAGTTAATAGCTTTTCAAAATTTCACCGGACAGCTGCGAGTGTGGACATTTTCATATTAGATTAGCTCGGTTCGTTTGGGGGCCGAGCCGGCAGATTTTCGCTTATTTTTAATATGACAATTTTGCCGACAGAAAAGCCAATCAAGAAGACCCGGCAACAATGGCTGCCGCCGACATCGCATCAACTGGAAAAAGGGCTGTCGTGAAGCCACAGGACTCGGTGATGCGATTATATGGAGTCTAGTGGGAATGATGGCAAATGGGTGACAGGGAAATGGGAAATGGGGAAAGCTTTCAACTTTCGCCATGGCCCTGGCTGGCGCACACTGGCCAGTCGACTGAAACAAAGTTGTCCTGCACAGAACAAAAATGTCACCAGATGTGGTGAGCAGATCGGAATAATACATTTCAGAAAACTGTACGGACATGGACTGACTATAGGAAAATAACTTACACTGAGTTTTAAAATGTATAATTTTTACAACAACTTACTCTTCCTATTTACTTTCTACTTTGTTATGTGTTTTGTTTAATATATTTACAACTAAGAAACAACAAAATAAAGCCTTTTCTCCATGTGACCTTCTGGAAGGCGCTGATGCCGTTGATGACGACTGCCAAGCTTGGTTCGAGGCAAACAAAGAATGCAGCACAATTGGGCATCAATCATGCGCAAAATTGATTAGTTCAACTTTTGCCACCCCCAAACCAATACTCAGCTCGGGGAAATATTTGTGCGCTTTTGACACGCTTCATTGTTATTAACGAGCCAGGGAATGAGACTGAAGGTTCCCATGATGCGACGCAGCCAGAGTGTTTGATGTCAAAGCGAATGAAAAGTGTTTGGGGCAATGCGCTTAGCTTTAAATTTCCGTGCCAATAAGTTGCAGCCAGAAGCGCTGACAAAAATATATAGCATACGCTTGAGCGCTATGCGACACCGAGCACGTCAGGCACTGGGGCCAATTCATAAAGCCAGCTAACTGCAAACAGCTGCCAAAACAACTACCAACAAAGATGACTACACGCACAACATATTGATTTCCAGTGCACCAAGAACAAATTGGATGAAAAGTTACCTTCAAGATAATCTTTTTAAAATGAAAACAGGACTAAGAAAATAAGATCTTGTTTGGGAAAAAAGAAACAAATTATTAGACAAATTTAATGTAAAAACAATTTGCACTTTTCTTTTAAAAGGTTTCTTTATTTTGCTATGTTAAGAAAATCATTTTTAAAAATAGTAAGAAATACCTACAAAATGATTTCTTTTTATTTACCTTTTTGAGGTATCTGTATTTTTTTCTGTGCACTCGAACCCCATTTCCCTTTCATGACTGTAAAAATGACAATTTTCGTTACGCTCGCGGCCTTTTGCTGCCATTCGTTATATTTTTTTCGAAAGCGGAAATGCACTAGAACGAGTGCACGTACTTCCGGTTTAGCGCAAGCGCCCAAAGATTAAAGGCACACATAAACTCAACTACTTGAACGGCGAAAACTGCCAAAAGGTATCAATTAGGCCAAGTAATCCTCTGGGCAGAGATTTTTACAGCTTTGTTTACCCTAAGAGGGGCCAAAGGGCCAAACAGGATGACAGGCTGTTTCGTCATATAATTTATGGCCCCACAGTCACACAATGCGCTGATCTGTGCGCTGACGTCATTAATTTAACAGTTGGACTGCAACATAATAGCATACTTTCAGCCACGTGACAGGAAATGCGCATATCGGAAGAAAAGTTTGGCATTTGCGTTTGTTGTCGTTCGTTAATTTAGTGGAAAATAGCTTTCTGGCATGGACAACTGAGCTGAGAGCCAAAGAGCTGAGTGGTTTTTGTGGTTTTCCACGCGTCTAATTAAAATTTGTACAAGAGTCTTTATAATTGCATAAATGGCTGGTTGAGGGGTATATAATACTTGGGATTTGCTAGAGAGCAGCTCAGTCCCCGTGTTACACGAATTAGCCGTAATTACCGCTAATAGGGGTAACTCTCACCGATGTCTAGACATGAAAATGGTTTTCTTCAGGCGTGTTTGCATATTACTTGGCTGGGATAAACACCTGTTTATTTGTATCTCATTGTGGGCTGTGTGCCTTGGCGATTATTCGCTGGCAGTGATGCCAGAGCTACGCTTTTATTTACCTACAAAGGGTACTGGGATAAGAGAAAGGGGAAAGGGATTTTTTAGGGCGTTTTAAGGTAATTTTAGAAATTATAAAAAGAATAAAGAATAGCTCACATTTTTGATTATATATCACATTAATATTTTCTTTGTAATTTTTAATTATCCGAATCAAATGGTTAAACATTTCGGTTACTATAAAACCACGATGAGTCCCGAAGCAATTTTCTTTTCCTGGAAACTGCTTAACTAATCCTTAATACGTACCTAGGTGCAGCCATCCATATACTCCGCATCACTGATTGCCTCTGGCTTGTTATTTCCACCGCATTGTAAATTATAACACTCATACGCTGCGTGGTCCCTGCTATCCTGCTATCTGCCATTGACAGTCGCATCAAACAGAACGAAACCCCGACGATTAGTCAGCACGTGTGTGGGAGGCGGGTTCTTTGGCTCTGACGAGCGTTTTACATGTGATTATGCATTTGCCGGCGGCTAGCGCAGATTCACCAGATACACCTGCGTACACGTGCCCCCGTTTCTCTCAAAATTTTTCACAGGCTTTTAAAACATCGCCCCCTGCGAACACGTGAGATGGAATAACACGCTTAGCTCCGTTGACGTACGTACTCGCAAATAAATTGTTTATGTGCTTGCGTTTGAGCCGACACGGCAGCAAAATAAATACAGAAAATAAAAAAAGGAAAAGCAAAAAAAAATATATATATATAAATGAAGCAAAGCAATGAAAATTAATGTGCATATTTTCATGACAGCCGACAATTTGCATATCAAGTGCTACCGGCACCGGTAGCAAGGAGAATAAGCAGCCTTATTTTACAAAAATATTCAAAATGTTTTATTGTTTTTCATATGCATATGAATGCTGATTGACATTCTAAGGGCTGGCGACAAACTCGGCCTTCCCCGGCAAACAAAAATCTAATCGAGTTGTGAATGAAAAATAAATAATGCATAAATTAAATTTGATTGTGATGCCTCCTTAGCTGACCTGCTTTCCTCATCGTTAGCCAGAGTTCTAGAGACCGAAAAAAGTCAAAAGCACAAACTGTTGGACAAAGAGAGAGAGAGAAGTACACTCGGAAAAATGCCAGCCAATTAATATATACCTAAAAATAGGTAAACTGAGTGAACTTGACAAAAAGAAAATATATAATTAACTCTCTTTTTAAGCATTATTTAGCATTTATCTTTATCAATATTATTCATAATTCGTTTCCAATTTAAAACCAAATTTTTCGTTATCTGTTGTGGCCGAAAAAAAAATAATACCAGAGTTTCCTGTGGAAATACAAAACAGTTAAAAACAAAAATAATGCCCGCAGTCATGCAAAAATTTTATTGCCTTTGTGTCGACCGAAAGAGAGGGGTTGCGAGAAAAGAACGAGTGGGCCGAGCTCCTGACCGAGTTGGGTTTTCCAAAGAGCCCACTTTTCCACCGGGGGGAAACCTTGTTTATTCGGCATCAGCCAACAGCAGAGCAGCAGCACAAGAGCAACAAATAAGCCAAGTTCGCCATAACAAGAGGTCTGGCGTTGGCCGTAAAAACACGGCCACATCAGGTGCACTTTTTTTTAGCCACACCACATCCTGTCCAGATTTTAGTTCTGCCTTTCCCGTTGAATCACTTGCTGGGTTTTCGGCTGACAGGACACAACTCCCCGAGTTTCCAGCATTGCCACACGAGCGAACTCGTAAAAAAATACGGGTGCCCTTTGCCCTCCAAGGCGCCACGACCGAGGCAAGCATTTTATTTAAGTAATTATGCATAGATAAAAATGTCGGGGGAAAACAAGAGAACGGAAATGTGTTTCACCTTTGTTTTTGTTTTTTAGCCAGACAACTCGTGCATGTAAGAGAGACGGCGGTGTGTGCTCTTGGGTAAGTGTTGGTAAGAGGTTTTTAAGTGTTTGCCTGGCTTAGTGTCAGTGACGGCGCATCCTTGGTTGTTTTTCAGCAATTTTTTTATGGGGCAAAAAGGTGGAAAATTAGCCAAACGAAGGAGCACGTCTGTCACATAAACCGCAAATGGTTATTACCGGAAAATGGCGGTGGAAACTAAAAATTAAAATTGAAATACATTGTCTCATCTTTAGTTTGTAAACAAAATTTATATGCTCTTCGTTCATACTAAGTGCATGTAAAATGTCGGTGCAAGGCATACCTTCTGTGAACCCCAGGACATTCTGCATGTACGTGGTCCTCCAACTTGGATTCACACGAAGGGACTTTGTACGCACATGGCTGCACTTATTTGCCTTTTGTACAAGGCAGTGTCGCACCAAAAAAAAAAGGAAAAAAAAAAGAGTAAAAGCATTTACCACGGACAAAGTGTCCGGGTAATGCTGTTAGGAGCTGGCCGGCTCAGAGCCCCCTTTGAGCAACGTCCTCCCACCTTCCCACCAACCCAGCTGTCACCTTCTGGCACTCAGACCTCAGAAACCTTCAGAGTTTGCCCCCAACTGTTGTCTCTGTTGTTATCTTTGTGCGGGGACAAAAGCGTTTTGGTCGAGTGTGACAGTAGCATATTCCTCGTCGCTCATCCTTCGCCTTGTCGTCATCTCACCATCATCATCATCATCATCACCCAGTTGGTATATTTAAGCGGAAAAACAGAGATCTGGTATTTCACCTTCGCCGGAATGTAAGCGTTGGCATAAATGCCAGACGCATCCAAGCTGAGCCCTTGAAAGGGTTCCTTTTCGGCTTTGAGGATGAGCCGAAAACACGTCGCAAAATGTACAAGGAGCTCCAACTTTATACTTCATTTACATAAAAATTATGCCAAGAATCTATAAGAGGAAACAAACTTGCTCTCTGATAAAAAATGTACATTTTTCATGAGTTTCAGAAGGGTCTATAATTCAGGAAATTTTATAGCCATGTCTTATTTTATACCAAATGAAATTTTAGAGACTGCCAAAGAAGGCTATATATTTGATATAAAAAATAAGACTTTCCATGTTTAAGAACTACAAAAGAAATAGTTAATAAGTGTCACAAGTTTATATAAAAATAATACTACTTATTCCTTGAAGTTCATACTTTCCCTAATATTTTCTTTGGAATATTCCCTGAAATTTATTTCAGTGTGTGGCAAATCTTTGGCTATGCAAATCCCGCTGATAGACTGAGGACAACTCGCCTTGCGCGAGTAATAAACAATTTGTGCCAGCGAGGTCTAATGCAATTTCTGGTGGCATTGAGCGGATGTTTAAAGGGGTGTTTGGCGGGTGTCATGCGCTTGCACATAATTGCATTTCATTGCGAGTCCCATTCCCGGCCTTCGGCAACTAGGGAGATGGAGCTCCAGCCCCAGCCCCAGCTCCAGCTCCAGCCACCCCCCACCAATCCTCCTTGTGCACTTAATCAAATTGAGCGCTCGGGCAAATGTCAGTGAACCTTGAGAGGCGAGAGTGTTCGCCATGCAATTATTTGCCACAGTTGTCCGCACAGTTGGCATAAGGTTCAAGAACAGCAGCATGGCATGAACTTGGCGATTGTCAGGACATTCGCCTGAGCACCATAAAAAGGCAAAAAAAAAAAAAAAAGGAAAGGCGAAGGAAAACAGAAGGAAAACCAACACGACAACATCACGTACCAAGTGCCCGGGGTGCAAAACTAGTTTAGTTTCGAAAATTGCATGCCCAGATGGGACTGCAGCGCCAGATCTCTCCAGGTGCTCCGGCTCTGGCTCTGGCTCTGGCTTCTGCTCCAGATCTGGTCCGGATTGAATTGGACGTCCGTTCTCCGACCCGAAGTGGTCGTGTCCGCGCTGAAATTTACATTTCCTGCCGCCGGTGGTGCAGACCATAAAGTAATTTGTTTAATTCCATTAGTGCGCACGTCTACGTGCCTGGCATTAAAATACCGCACCGTGGGATGAGGTCTCCCGCCTCCACCCTGATTGGGGTGTCTGGAACACCACCCACTGACCGTGGACAGGGCGTGATCACGGGGCGCATTGAAAATTTGTGCCAATTAGAGGCGCCTTGTTTCTGGTCTCCAGGCTCCATGGGGCGTCGTCACATCGCCAGACGACGCGGACGCAGCTCTCTCTCTCTCTGTAAATCAAATGTTTTTGTTTTCTTGGCCACTTTTTTGCCCATCAAATGGGTGCTGGCTGGAGGTACACGGAAAATAAGACTAACAAGTTAATTTTCGACAGATAGCGATCGTGAAAAATATGTATTTAAATCGAATTAAAATTTGACTATAAGAAGACCACTATTTATTAATTTATTCGCTTTAGTAATGTTATTTTTTGTTGCTTGAATAAGGTAATTACTTAGTTTTTCTCCCAGTGTATGTATTGGCTGTTATGGCTTCGTGGTATATATACATCTAATGAATTTTTAATGCACTCTTGCCTTGCACTTTCAATCGCGCTGTGTTTGCTCAGTTGTCAGGTTCGATTGATGTTACCCGGTCGGTGGCAGAGGTTGGGACACTGTTGGTGGCTGCAGGCCAGGGGTTAAGGGGTTAAGGGGTTAAGGGTTCCGGGTTAAGCGGACAGCGGGAGCAGCTGGTGACTGGTGTCGCCGTGATAGGGTTGTTGGGTAAGCCAAAGTGACACAATTGGAATGCGCGTGGACATGTCGCAGGTGCTGCGGGATTAGCATTGAAAAATAACTAGGGGAAAAAAAAGGGGCTAAGCTGGCAGGAATTGATTGTATAAAAAGGATAACGAGAAGAGGTCAACGCAGGATGTAAGCCAATCAACAGTAATGAATATAAATAACAGTTCAGTGAGGCAACATATGACGCAGTTTTTCAACAGGTTTTACCTTCTATTCACCAACAAAGTTGTAAGTGATAAGACTCGAAATTATGTAGGCGAGAATATATTACTGAATTTGAATAACGAAGTCATCTCTATTCCATTTTTATCACTTAAAAAGAGACTATTTACTATAGGTATTATGCAAGGAAACTCATTCATAACTCAAATTTCCCGAGAATTAAAATAAATCATTTAAATGAATGACTAAGTTCATGCATATTGACTAAAATTGAGCGAATAATATTCTTAAGAACGAAAACTCCCATAATTTCTGTGTCATAACTCAGTTTTTACCTAAAACGAGTTAATACAATATAATTGATGACTAAATTTAAGTCTGGAGGTAGTCGGCAGGCTATTTGTTTAGCACGGAACGTGATCTATCCAAGCAATTTAATTAGCCATTCCCTGGCGACACATTAGACGGCATTATTCATGCCCGATGACTTAGCGAAATCAACGGCTCTGTATGAATTATGGCCATAAATATATATAATATATCTCGTGCGCCTGCTCCACTGACCTACCTCCCCCGACTTTGCCTTAACTTGGCTCAATTCGCGTGTCAGCTAATCGTAGGGAATTGTTGGCTCGGTCGGTGTCTTTTGTCGAGGCCATTAATTCACATATGCACTCGCGGTAAAATATCTTCATTTCCGCATACGATGCCCCGGTTATATCATCCAAAACAAGCTAAATATATACGGGTATATATATAGTATATGCCCCGGTATAATATCAATAATAATACGGGTACATGCAGGTGGCCGTACCCCTTTTGCTAAGCGCGGGTATTTTCCAGGAATTCTCAAGGCGACACATCGTCTCTGTATGGGTTTCGGTATGTGTTTGTGATAACTATAAAAAGTGAATAAAACTGGGTGGAGTCCTGGCACACACAGACACCCATAGCGTAGTGTACACATATATATAGTTATATGGTTCACCTGCATTCTATTTCTTTTCGCTTTTCACGCCTTTCGCTCCTGTGACTTGGCTATCGATTTTCCAGTTAAGCCGCCGCCATTTTTAATGGCTTTCATTACTTGCGCTTGTCTTGTCTCTGGCCTTAGCTCCACCTCCTTCTCTTTCTACTGCGCCTTCTCCCTCGCCCCGCTTCACCCATTTCCGTTTCCGCTTTTCTTATTCCTGCGTTGACGTTTGCTGCGTGAGTTGATTAAGAAGCGTCCTGCGAACAGAAGCTATCCTTCTTCTCTCAGGCGACAGAGCGCGACTTTCATTCATCAACGAATTTAATTAGGCGGCGCATAATTCGTTATGAAATATGTCACGTTCGCCATGCACCCACTAATGGAGTTCCAAAAGTCAGGGGGAGAAAGGCCGGACAAAGGCCAGTTAATAATGCATGCCGGGCCATTTGGCCGTTTGCCTGTTTGCCTGCTTGCCTGCCGGGGGAAGTAAAACTCAGACATTACGCATACGCCGCATGTAACGTTAAACCGCTAACGGGCCACAAAAGACCCGGCAGAAACAGAGCAGACATTGCCCTTTAATACTGCTGTTGAACTGCACAAAAAAAAAGGGGATACAATATGGACAAACCTAAATTCTAAGCCAGAAATCTCACTTTTTTATATACTTGGAATTGAAAACAAAAAGGTTAAAGCCTCATTAAATGATGTATATTTTTTTGGATTGAGAGTTTGTTGAGATTGTTTTATTGGGCAAGCAAAAAACTTATTTGTAAATCAAGTTTTAAAGTACCTTTGATTTTCTATTTACTTTTAGTTGAACTTCCTAACTTAAATTGTATTTTTTAATAGTATTAGATTTCTAAGAACAATTTCTCTCCGTGAACATGTGTGCTGCGTGGCGATGTGTAAAACATTTCCGGCTAGAACCGACAGCCTAGAGCCCGGGCCACCCAGGCCACCGTGGAGTACCGCCTCTGAAAATCTGACTATGAAACAGAGGGCATTCGTCATTAAATATTTACACTTTCATAAATGTGTGAGTGCATTCAGAGGTCCTTAAATATTTTATGGCCCGAACGCAACCGGTGAAGGTGAAGGCCCCAGCACAAGATGGTGGAGCCAGGCAGTGGAAAAAAAAAGGAAAACCATACAAGCGTGAAAATCGCAGAGCAACACAACCAATGCAATGTTTGTCCAGGGCGCCCGAAGGTTTCACCACTGCCCCTCATCTCCACGGCACCGCATTTTATTTTGATATTTTTGGCTCATTAAAAGGCAGAGCCCGAAAGGAAAAAAAGGTACAGGGCAGGGCACAAAGAAGTTCACAGAGTCGTAATTGTTGGAAAGTGACAGTTTGACACAAAGCCAAACGACGGAAAGCTCTCAATAGGAGCTGGGTTTTTGGGTTTCGCTTATATTATATATATTGTATATAATTATAGTACGTATGTCTGGCTAGCTGTCTGTGTGCTTGCTTACAAGTTCATCTCCTTGATTCGTCTGGCAAGTTAGTTCAAGTAGAAACAATATTTTAATGTAATTATGCGGGGAACGCACAACTTTACTGCCTTTTTAATAAAAATGTGAAATACTCTCGATATTACTGGAGTGTTTCAGCGACGAGACTCACTCAATCATCTAGCCAGATTCATTTATTTTGCGAATACCCTTTAATGCCCACAACGTAGTTTTATCGCAATTCAATCAGTTAATTGCTTGATTCCGGACTGGGCCATTGTTTTTGCGGCTGATGTAATCGGGATATTTGCATACCGGCAGGCTCAACTTTTAGGGCCAATAAACTGCAACTGTAATTATTGTTTGGCTGCTGCCTGATGCTTATGCTGCTGGTGGCTTATCACCTTCTCGGTTGGATAATTTGTCATTTACAATGTGTTCATTTCCAGCCATTAAACGGGCCCAGTAATAGGCCAATAAAAATACATGCGACAATTTTCGACTAATGTTAACCATAAAAGCGGAACGCAAAAAACACAAACAAACATCTGTCTGGGAAGCAAACAAATGAGGAGCAAGCAACACGAGCGAATATTTTCTCGGGCGCTAATTAAAATATACAAGCCACAGAACAGCAGCAGCCACAATGCGTCAAATGTGGCGTATACGTAATGTACAATTAAACACATACACACAGACAGACAGACGAACGGAGTGGCTGGGCGGCAAAGGACTATCTGTAGGGGGATTCCCCTTTGCTCAGTTCGTGCGTTCGCCTAATTGAATGTAAGCAACAAGAAGAACAATAAAAAAAATCGGGCTACACTCAGCGCAGCAATCTAGATCGAATCAAGCTCAAATATTAATATTAGTAGGTAGATCTTTGTTCTTGCTTTGCCACAGGTTTATTCCAAAATAAAACCTTAAGCCAGGGAGAAACTTCTCGAAGCTTCACAGCTCCTTCACTGCTTTATTTTCAATCAAAAAAAAACCTTAAGGATCTCAATTTGTTCTTGTGTGTTAAAGGCAAACATTAAACAGCACTCATTCGCTTTCCTTGTGTGTGTGTTTGTTTTTTTGTCCACCCTCTCTGACTTTGCTGATCCTGGCAAATCATTCAAATTACTCACAAGACGCGGCCGCCACCAAATGGCGCTATAAAATTGCATTGTCCTTGTTTTTAGTTTGATGCCACAGCACGTAATGTTAATGTTTGCCTTTGGCTCGCCCTAAGCACACACACACACACACACACGCACACACACACACCGAGAAACAAACACAACAAACTGCGTAGAAGGCAGTAAGTTAAATTAAAATTTCATGGCATCCGTGCTGGCGCGGAGTCGCTTTCATCTCATTGGCTCCTTCTGCTCTTTGGTTCTTTGGTAATCAAATCAGCGACAGTTTCGCGTGCTAAAGGGAATGCCACGTAATCCGGGAGTATAAATCTCCTTTTAAGCAGATTGTCTGCTTTTCACAGGCAGCTTTTCCTTGTGCGCCAGATCGGATTATCAGGTGTGCAAATTTCCACAGCGTGGTAATTGAAATCATTTAAATTTGATTTGATGCAATTTACATTGACAAAATGAGTATTAATGGCTAAAAATTAGTCAGCGGAATTCGGTTTTTTTTTAATTCAAAATTATTCCAATGGATAATAAAGTGTATTTATTCGAAAAAATTGTTATTGTTCACAAAGTAGAATTGAATAGGTAAAAATTCGCATCTGTGTAATTAAACTAAATTAGTTTTAATTCAGTTTAAATTATTTATAATTTCATAGAAGGTACTCTTATGGTTCGCAGTTCAACTAACAAAATGTTGAACCATTTATTATTGATCCGAGCGCATTAAAATTTAATACAGGCTTTTATTTATTCACTTTCAAACATAGTCAGTAAACTAATGGTATTAAATGAAAGCCACGACTTAAAATAGTCGCCTTTTTCATGGTTGGTTAACGCTTCACTAATTAAAACAAATAAAAAGTAGTTAATTTCATTTTTTTGCAAATTTCACGCCACACCAAGTAGCGGAAATTTTAGCTTAAATTAAATTTCCTGCGGCACAAAACTTTGTCGTCTGTGTAGAATAATTTTAGCAAAGTTTTAGCACGACAGGAAGAGTGCAAAATCGTTGTAGTTGCCAAAAATTAAATAGGGAAAAACTACTCACTCAGTTATTTTTTGTAATTACACTCGAGAAGCAGAAAGTTTATCGCAAAGATCGAACTAAGGCGCGACACTAATCGATCGATAGTTAATTGGCGTGCCGATAACTGGTGCATTGATCGATATGCAGGCTGTGACGTTTATATGCAAATGACCCAACAAGTCGGCGGCAACTGATTCGAAACTTGGCCAGCGGAAACTTCAAAACTCTGGTCGCAGCGAGTGCAGCGCGTTGAAAGCCGAAACTGAAACCGAACCGAAGCCGAAACCGTATCCGAAACCGAAACCGAAACCGAGGACGAGTCGCATCGGATCGAGCCGAATGGCAGCCGAGCTCCTGGAACGAGGACACACAGCCCCCTGTCCTGCCGCTGCTCCTGCTGGCCCCGTTGCCATATCGACGCCGAGTATCGGTAGACCAGGAATCGAGGCCCCAGGCTCAAACTCAAACTCAAACTCAAACTCAGACTAAAGTGTGGTAAGTACTTGGTACTGGGTGCCGCAGCTCGTGGCTTCGTCTGCTACGTTCAGAGTTCGTTGCGAAACTGTTTCGTTCTGGCCACGTTTTTTTTGGCCAACTTCCTGCACACAGGTTCGAGTTGGAAGCTCCTTGCTCTGGCCAAATTGGGTGGTAAACACAACATGAATGGTTCCTTTGCTTTGCTTTCCTTTTTTTTTTTTTTTTTTTTGGCAGTTTCCGCTCGAGTGATGTAAGTTTTCGACACTTGTTGTTTGTATCTCTGCACCGAAAGAGAAACTTTCGCCGACAAGTTTGCGGCATCTTCATGCTAATGAAAACGGAAACTTGCAGCAGCAGGAGCAGCCGCAGCAGCAGCAGGAAGCTACAAGGACCGCTGCTGGTAAAAACTTTCAAAATTAGACGAAAACTTATTGGCTGCACATCGATTTCTTGGCAGCGTGATAAGGCAAAAGACGAAACACCCCTAAGTAGAACAGGAATCAGCCTCAAAGAAGCGACATTCAGTGTGTCATTCAATGCCTGCGTGAGATGTGGCCTCACCTCCTCCGGTTCATTATTACACGTGGCGCCTCCCAAATGCCAAAGACTACCGCAACACAACACAACCCTTAGAGACCACGACCCACCCTTAGCGAACTGTGTTCGAAGCGAACGGGGCTCGATGTTGCAGCTAGATTTCAGTGGTCGCAACGGAAACTTCCGCCGGTTGGGAGTATTTGGGTAGAAATGGCGCAAGAGGTTAGTTATTGGGTTAGGTAACGCCGCTTTTAATTGGGTTTAAGGAGCGGAGAGCCCTGGAAGTGCAACTCGGTTTGTGGCACACCACGACGACGACGACTATCGCATGTCAGAGTTCACGCCGGTCATTAGCATTAGGGTTTAGGAGCCCCTTAAAAAGCGGACAGGAGTTGAAAAAGGTCATTTGGACACATTGGCAACAGCATCATCATCGGTGGGGATCTCATAAAAGTTTCGATTTCAGGCTACACTCCCTCGTGTCCTTTGCCGACATAAAAGTCCTTTTTATCCCAACGAAATCGGGTCAAGCACCTACATGGTGGAGATGCGGATATCGGGTTACCCAGCAGCCAGCAGCCAGCAGTCAGCCCGTTAAGTTATTAACCTGCAGTCGTTACAGTTCGTTCCGAGCTCAAAATTCAGACATCAGCCACAGGAAACTCATTAGTTTTGATAGATGAACTCGGGTTGAATGGGGTTGGGGCGAAACGGAAGGAAACATCTCTGCTGGGAACTCGAAACCACAAAGGGTTCCCATTATTAACAAGAGATCTGTGGGGGATCTTAATTGTGATAAAAAAAATTGTGAGTGTGTAGCTGAGTAACTTCAACGTAATAAATTTAAGGGGAAAAACATCAGCTCCCTAAGATAAATACTCTTAAAAATATCAAAAATAAGAACACCCACTAATAAGAAGGAAGAAATACCCACCTGTAACTCAAGATGAAAGGAAGATCAATTACACTGATCGATAAGCAAAGAGCAACTAGGAACAACCAAAAAAAATAAATAAAGGAAGAGTGGAAAGATGCACCCTTCTCCTCTCTCCCTGTAACTCAAGATCAAAGGAAGATCATTACACTGACCAATGAACCCAGAGTCCGGATCCAGACATCAACGTCATCCCTGCTTCCGATCTGTCTGCCCGGGGATCCCTCTCCAGCGAGTAGCGATGGTTTTTTTTTTTTTGTCGCTTCCTGAAGTGTCTGCTGTATCTCCTGAGAGCAACAGATGTTCTTCTGCGAGATCAGTAACCATCTCGGGTTACCCCAGACAAGGATCCAATTTTTTCACAGCGTCTTTCGCTCATTTTTCATCCTTTTTTCCCCCTCCTTCATGCATATTTTCAGTACATTGTATACTTTGTGGAATGCAATTGCAGGACAATGGCATAATACCATCAACAAGGATATCAGATGGAACACCATTCCTCCACCGCCCAGCCGCCCCAACTTAGATAAGCAAAAATTATTGCTTTTCTTGCCGGGAGCAAAATGCCATCTTATATTGTTCTTGATGCCACTGGCGTAACGTGAAATACTGTTTCCATGGAAATCATTTTAAATGCGAGAGTTTTTAGTTTCAATAAGACACTATTGTTGCTGGCAATCACAGAAATCGCCGAGAAAAAAAAAACCCGCTTAAAGAAGGAAGTTGTTGCCAATTGAAACAGTAGCAAAGCATAAAGAGCTTATGAATTGGTCAAAATTACAAGTAATTTGTATTCAGAGTGCGAAGCGGCTTCGTCTGCGACTTTAACACTCAAATAACAGCTTTAATTTATTGGTTTCTCTCTTTAAATATAATATAATATATAATTAAATTAAGTATATTAAAGTAACTCACATAATATCCTGGAAATAAGAGTAATTTTATTATATCTCTTGAGCATATAAATTAATTCTCGGAACTATTATAATTGATGATTAATTAAGCATTGTTATGATCCTGCCCGCCTGCTGCAATCAATCGAATTTGTTTATTATTATTATTGGCTATAATTTTAATTAGTCAATTGCAAATAAAGGCAGTTTGTGGAAAAGCTTCCAGCATTCAATATTAAATACAATACTATATTCGGTATTCGGTATACTCGTATTTGTAAAAAGGTTTACCTTTATTTTAATTTTATAAGCATTTAGTTTTTATTTTATATTTACAAAATTTATTTTAAACAAAACAAAACCCCCCAGGGCTTTCTAGTGTTACAGTCTGCGTCTTGGCTAAATAGGCAAATGGTTAACGTCAGAAGCGGGCCGCGCACGCGCACTTGGCCTCATTGGTATGCCGATCAGGGTCCGGCATTATGTTTATGGGGCTCCAAGTACCGGGTATCGAGCACCCCGGACCGGAGTATGTGACTAAGTCGCTGGACCTGGGCTTGTGAACCACTTCGCCTCATGATGGGCATTACTATTGGGGCTCCCACCCTCCGTTGGGTGCGCACTTTCGGCGGCTACCGAATGCGTGGCCGGATTGCCAATTCTCGACACTCCGGAACGGATCCCGGGGGAGACCCTATTGCCAATGTGGGCGTACGTGACCCGTTTCACATACACCATGTTAGCCGGAAGAGGAAGAGCTGGCCATGCCATCCCTCAGCGAGCCCTACGTTCAGGAAGTCCGCTGGTCGACGTCGTCGACCGGGTTCAGTGTCCGGTTTTTGTACTTGAAACCCAAATTACGCAGTTCTCCAAAAAAATAACCCAGCCCAGCCTCCGCCTCAGTGGGTTGTTATTTTTGGGGGGTTGATGCGAAAGTACCGCTAGCCGTGCTCACAGCAAGTGCGCAAGTGGGCCGAAAATCCAGAGTTGCCAAAAACCCGCTTGTGATGTCACCAGCGCGTCGATTCAGCGGATTTTTTGAGTTGCACTGAGAGAAGAGGTGTCATAAATAAACCACCTTAATGAAAAAGAAATTAAGTAATTATTATTGTATTGTATTATGTATTATCTATATGTATTATAATATTTATGCGTTATTTAAGCATACAAATGTAACAGTAGTTAATAAATACTAAAATATTAATATATTTTCTTACTTTTCTTTAGTTTGTTCATTATTATAAGATTCAATTTTATTATTATTATATTATAATCCCTATTATCTTACTGCATCTTGAAATATTTGTAAACCTTAAATTATGTATTATTTTTATCGGATACTCTGCGAATTTAAGGTCATTATCCCAGTGTATTTTGGTTAACTTTTTGGTTTAATAACTGAGGATTAGCACTGAGAGTTCAGGTGCTCGAATTTTCCTCAAATGACGATTACAACCCAATTAAATGTAACTAAACCATTTTAATTTAATTTATGTACGTTAATCATCTTCGATCGGAATTTATAAACCAATAAAGTCCGAAATTTATTGTGCGAAAACACGATTACCGAGGAGACAATGAATGCTTCTTCGAATGACATCACAACGAATCTCTGACTTACTTCAGTCACTTACGCACTGCATCGTTCGTGGGGTTGAGAGCCTAAAAATAATATGAGTATTATTACTGTTTTGCCGGGCTTTATTTTTTGCAACAGAGTCAGCAGCAGGCTTTACCTCTGTTTTCTTAAAATATCAAATTCATCAAGTGTGAATGTCAAATAACGCCGAAAGTAAAACGAAAACAATCGTGAAACATTACTAAGTCAACTGATTATAAGTTCTTATTAATATACTCGTATGTATGTATGTACATATATGTGTGGAAAATATAATTAAGAATATTACCTTTGGAACTTTAATTTTGGATTTCTCTTCGCTTTAAATTATTATAAATAGTGTGAAATGAATTAGGACACGGCTTCGCTACCCCATTTGCCGTTAATTTCCTCTGTTCTGACATTCGGCCAGTAAACCCATAAACCCGTAAAGAACCAGACTACCGATGAATCTCCTCATAATAATAGTTTGCCTGCCGTTGGTGGGAGCAGTGAGCCAATCGCTACTGAAGATCATGAATGACGAGAAATTAGCCTGTCTGGCGTCCTACATCAGTCCCAAGCTTGCCATGACCTCGGCCAGCTGCCTGTTCCCGTATCGAAGGAAGATGAACTCCCTTAGAGTGATGTTCCATAAGAACTCTCGTAGAGGGATGTTCAATAACTATGACGACGAATCGATCGAGAGAACACGCATGACGGAGCATTCTAAGACTCGAATAACCTTTGTTTACGTACCGAAGGAGTGGCGGTGGGGCGACACCTACATGGACGTGGCCATCGTCAAGCTTGAAAAGAGCTTGTCTGACGAGTCTGGCCACACAGTATATGTGCCGCTCTGCAGCAAGCCCCTTGATCAAAAAGATAGCATGGAGGTGGTGGCCTGCGACGCGACAGAGAACGGGGATGTGCAAGTTCAGTCGTTCAGCGTCCCGAACAAGATGAATTGTGTGTGGATCTACAATTTTTTAGTCCTGCGCTATAACTGGGCATGTGGCAAGGGATTTGACAATTCCACAAAGTGCATGTTCAATAAGGGCTGCCCACTAAGCTTTGGCGGGGAGCTCTGTGGCATCTTGGCCTGGTCCCCGCTCACCTGCAAGCATAGGCTGCCCGCCGTCTTCACGGACATCTTCGAGGCTAGACACTTCATCAGGAAAACATTTAAGAGCGAAGGAATGATACTGCCGGAAAGGCGTATAACGACAGAAAGGCCTACGACAGAAAAGCCTACGATGAAAGAATGGTATCATGGGCCTGTGAAGGTATGGCAGCCGATTCCTCAAAGGCCTGCGATGATCGGATGGCCTAATCAAATGCAGCCGATGCAAGTAGTGCCTGCGATTAATCAATTGGAACCGATAAACGAAAGGCCTGCGATGAACCGACCGCGCAAGGTGCCGTACGTTTATTATGACGGTGAACAGCATAGGTCCATAGCATAGGATAGAATGTAGGGGAAATAAAATGTAATTTCTTTCTTTAATTACTACTTTCATTTTTTTGTAATAATTAAATATACCCCCTACCCAAAGCATTGTGTGTGAAATTAAATGACACATTGAAATAGCTAAGAAGAAAATGTTGACAAATGAACACATCTGTAGCTGTACCCATTCATACCCAATACCCAACACCAATATAGATGTTGCAGAAGTTCTGCACATAAATTTGATTGTTTAATAACTCCCATGTTTATTATCCGTTTTTACTCAATTCGCAGCAAATCCATTTATTTTAAAGCACTCAAGATTACGGCTATACTCTTATCGTTATTCATAATTTTTAAGGGCATAAGTGAGCGTGGACAAATATGATAACAAGCGAAATCTGCGTGCAACACATATGAATATGGTCACAAAAAAATGTGGTGTCTAAGATCACGAAAGGACAAGTCTAAGTCTATGCGTATATATTAGGATCGCAGAGCTTCCTTCCATCGGTCACACACATTCTCGGTTGTAATTAAACTATACTCTATATTCTATACAAATATACTCTATACAAATATATACTCTATAAAAATTATGTTTGTTGGGTTACTTGAGTGATAGATGTCGTTAGCTGATTGCGCTATAGCATTCAGCTTTAGTGTGTCGATTTCAAGCCGATTTCAATCGCTTGGCCGAGGGCATCCCAAGGCTTTTTCGGGGCTTTTCCCGTGTTTTTTCGGGAAACACTACACTATTTCTCAGAAAGTTGCGTACCCGAGGTGGTGATTTTGATCAGTGGAAAAAGACGGGCGGCGCGAAAAATCATGTAAGGCCGTCACTTCATTCGAATAGTATGGCAACGCCAAATGGCTCGAGGGTTATTTAGCTAGTTTAGTGTGACCAGTTCCCGCGTAGGGAGAAGTCAGTTTTATTTTCTGGCAATTGTAGCTAGTTTTGTGCACACTGCACACAGCTGTTAAAAAAAAAAAACATTGCACAAAATAATAACAAATAAGTCTTTAATTTAGAAATAACAACATTTATAATGGACACTGTTAAAGAGCTAGTTCAATTTATGCAGCCCAATCAACGCCTGGACCTCAAGGCGGTGGCCCTGACACATGTTTTAGGTGAGTTTTCAGCGAAAACAAAAGACGGCCGGTTGCACGTGTTGCCATTGTTGTGGGCAACTGTGACGTCACGCGGCGAATTATAAAATTTTATTTTCCAATTTTAAAAGGATTAACGGGCAGTGCCGAGGGCAAGTCAGCCATACTTTCGTTGGACGAAATGTTAATGGCGATTTTTGGTCTGACCTACGACGATAACGCCACAGTGGCCAAGGATGCGGTGCTGAGTTTAATTAATTTAACCGCCGAGGATGAGGGAGCCGTTCAGGTCTTTCGGCTGGCCAAGCAAGTGCAACCGGTGAGCTTGGAATACCTTAAGCACAAAGACCTGGGGCTCAACATATGTTTTCCTTCCGCAGACATTCCCCATCGTGGACGTGGCCGCCAAGGCAATAGCCGATGAACAGTCCGTTCTGGCCGATCCCTGGAGCATGGTGCTCAGCAATCTTACACGCGTCGAGTCGCTGGTCCACGAGATTCTGGACATCTTGGAACGCGACGATCAGACGCTTATCCGCCTGGCCAAGGCCTTCGCCCAGCTGGATTACAACAAGAAGAAGTGCAAGCTGCACTACCTGGCGCCCATCTTTTGCAACCTGACGCAGGTGCCGCGGGGCAGGGAGCTGTGCTGTCACAACCGGTACAATCTGCTGGAAAAGCTGCTGCCCTTTGCCTCCTTCGAGGGCAGTGTGGTGCGACGCGGCGGCACCATCGGCATCTTGAAGAACGTCTGCTTTGACGTGGTCTATCATGATGTGATTCTTAACGAACAGGACAGCATTCTGGTGGCCATTCTGCAGCCTCTGTGCGGGCCTGAGGAATTCAGCGACGAGGACAACGACATGCTGCCCATTGAGCTGCAGGTGAGCTTGTATTTCCACAAAGGTTATTTGGTATTATATCTCCTCTTGGTTTTGCAGTATCTGCCGGAGAGCAAGACCCGAGAAGAGGATCCCGACCTGAGAAAAATGCTGCTGGAGTGCCTGCTACAGCTGTGCTCCACCCGACGCAGCCGGGAGATACTGAGGTCCAAGGGCACCTATGAGATCCTGCGCGAGTTCCACAAGTGGGAGGCCAAGGTGGGCAGGGACAGCGACTGCCTGCTGGCCTGCGAGAACGTCGTGGACATCCTGATCAAGTTGGTGATAGCACAATCCTTGTTAACAGCCATAACCCATGTTCGATTTCAGGAAAGAGGAGGAGATAGGCCTGGACAATTATAAAACTGTAGAAGTGTCCGCAGATCAGGCCGAGAAATTCGCTCAAGAAGACGCCGCCTATGTGAAGAGCTTACTGGACTGATAGACCTCACCCACCGCCCGCCCCTGTAAATACGCGTAGTTGTAGTTAAACACATGGAAAATGTCGAATTTTCAATATATGTATGCTGTTTTTTATTCAGAAATGATGATAGTTCGCATTGGTAATGCTTCAGTTGCCCGAAAGTGTTGTCCTAGAAAAGGTTGTACGCACGCATTTAAATGCAAGAGAAACAATTTCGATTTTTAATTAAATTTGATTAGTTCAAGTAGCGTGGTTATCTAGTTGTATCTAATTATCGAAATGCATCATCCCTCAACCGCCTCAATTGTATATATATAAAGTTTCTCCTTAAATGCTAGATACATTTGCATTCAAAAATGTTTAGCAATCGGCTTGCCATGAAACGTTTAATGTACTCTTGTGTTCTTTTTACAAACTTTGCTTGGTCGTTCATTGTGTGAGAGAGTTGAATAGGCGCTCCTCCATGCTGGCCAATATTGGGTGCGTAATCGTGTGTTTTAATTTGCGTTTGCTTTTGATTAGTTTGCGTTTTGTTGCGCGGCAAGCAAGCGATTCCAGCAGAGAGCGAGAGAGAGAAAAATGTGAACTATCCTGAATATCGTTTCAGTTTTTCTTTTGTTATCAAAACTCCTCGCCTTGTTTATACACATAGTTGTTTATATTTCATTTGCGGAAACCATTGCAAGCTCGCTTAGTCCGAAAAATGACTAAATGTAAATACTAAACACGAACAATTCCAACTGAAGGTCGATGCCCAACCGCGATATTCGTTTTGCATTTATCAAAAGCTATTGCCGCCGCTTCCTAGCATTCGTTTTGTTTAGTTTGGTCCTATTGGTTCTCCGCCGTATCAAAATTTAGTTAGACTTTACAATATTAGATGTTTAGGCTACGTGTAAGTTAGCGAGCTTAGAACCTAGTCGTTAAGGAGTGTGTGGCATTACTTCAACATTATTTGGTTTTGTTAACTTAGAACTGTTTCCTGCATAATTGGGCGATGGTCGAAAACTGCGATTACAAGGATGCATGACCTTTAAATTAGCCTCCAAATAAATAAGCTATTATTAGTTGCACTTAAAAATACAACACAAAACACCTCGGTAATCATTTAAAATAACCACTGAGATAATTATGTTTTATGGCCAGCCGAAAATCGATTAGATCCCACGAGCTTTTTTCAAAAACTGTTGAATTTATTTGTGATTAACAGGTGATAACCGGAGCATTTATCTCGCCTGAAGGCGACGCGACAGCACCTCGTAGCCAAAGATTTTCACCTCCTCGGAATCGTAGGGAATGTACAGACAGCCGTGGGATGGATGCACTTTACCCACGGTCAAGCTGCCGGCATGGTAACCCCTGCCGGCGTACAGCGTCTCCCCATCAACATTCTGGCCAACGCGGACAGCGCCGGGCGGCACCTCGCCATTCTCTGCCGGCAGCCACTCGTAGTTGCTGCCGCTCAGGACCTCGTAGTTCTCCAGCTCCACCTCCTGGTTGGCATAGGCCACATATGCCTTGCCCTTGTTGGGTATAATCTTGGCCGGCAGCATGTCATTGCAGTAGAATGCCCGCCCAATGAAGATGGTGTCGCCATCGGAATCGTGACCGGCAACGACGGCTGCCTGGGGGATAGCGCCGTGGCTGAAGTGAAGCCAATTGTGACCTGCAGGGGTTGGAAGAAGTTTCCTCAAACGGGAGTCTTTTACGTGGACAAAGTGCACTTGGACTTACCGTCCATGTCGTTCGAGCTGCTAGAATGTACTAAAACAAGTCTGATCGGAGCGACTGCCTGCCTGGTGATACTGTTCACCTTATCGGACTATCCGGGCGAGACCAGATAACCAATCAGTCGGTGATTCAAGTCAACCAGGCAGCAGCGGCGGCAAATATTAGTGGATGATGAAGACATTCAGAAGTTTATAGGGCAAGGAATTGTGTCATTTATGACCGACATTTATGGCTTGATTTAAGGCTTAGGCAGGCCCGGAGTGGGGGCAGATGAAACTTCAAATTCTTAAACGAATATTCTTTTATGGATGAAAAATTCGTAGGAAGTGGAAAACACTTGAGAAAATAGTTCCACTTTCAAGTAAAGCCGGTTATCTTATTTGATAGTATAACTTATAAAAATAGAGGTGATGTGGCGCTGTACTTAAATTTGAAGAGAAACTTGAACTTGAATCATTCGCTTCTAGGTTTATATCAGCTCTACGAAGGAGGCTCTTAAATAATAATAAATAATGAGCAATCCAAGAGATTTCTCTTGCGTTAAAATTCTCCCTAGGCTGAAGCTTATGTGGCTTCCCCTTGTTTCGCAGTTTTCGTTGCTAATTTGTACCCACTAATTCATTTACACATAACTATTTATAATTTATAATTTGCCCAAAATTCAGCATTCGTGAAAGAAATATTTAAATTGTTTGTATATGTACAATACTTGTCTAGAGAGGCAAAAAATACTATACTTATTTCTGTCGGGGTAAAACGCATCGTATATAAATCGAAAAACACTCTCTCGTCTATCATTTAGCAGCGACAGCATTTAAAGTCTAGGTTCTTGTTCCTTAGAAGCTAAAAATAATTGCAATTAGAATTTGAATTTAGGTTGCACATTGTTTCCTTTGATTTTTACTCTCGAATGCTTAGCATCTAAATAGTTTCATTCGCGTTCATCAATTATTGTTAGATAGTTGTTAAGTATTCATTTATAAATCACATAATTGCTTGATGAATTCCATAGTGTGTTGGGTGTGTGAGATTGTGGGTGTGTTGAGCGTGTCCTTGCTGTAGTTGCTCGAGTGCGTTACTGTTAGGTGCGATCCTAGACACAGAGAGAGAGAGAGATTCGTAGAGGAGGAGAGACGCCAAAGAATAAGGATTCCCGTTCCCGCGCAGCCGAGTCGAATTAAATGCCTCCTCGCTGCCTCACTTCACTGCCCACATCGCTCCACTCACTGATACTGCTACCTGGCGGCGGCCACCAGAAGCACCGCCAGGCTGAGCAGATGCCGCATTAGCGCCTCCATATCCGCGGGATTCTGGCCCGGCCTCCTGGCCGAGTTGCAGGCATCCGCGTCGCTGCAGCTCTGCAAGCAGCCGTGCACATACCTGCCACAAGAAAATGACCCAGAAGACAAGTATCAGCATAAAAATATGTTTAAACTTAATGTTTAGTCCTTCAAAATAAATATTAAAAAAAGTACATATAGTACATGGGCTATATAAACGAGACTTTAGTTAAATTTCAGCTAACTATCCAAATATAGCTTGATATTACTCCATGTAAGGACTAGAAATGTATATCGACAGGAAAAGGCTGATATAATATATCGATAAAAATATCATTAGTTTGAAATATCGAAAAATATCACATTTAACTTCTATATATTGATATTACTGATTATATTTTAAATTGCTGTAAAACTACATAAGGTCTTTCAATTTATATTATAGTTTAATTTTATTTTAGGCTCTTTGAGACAGTCCGACCAATCAAAAAAAAATATATATTTATCGCACTTATGTATATCGAACGTGAAAATTTCGATTTATATATAGACTTTCGCATCTAATATCGATAAAGTATCACTATTTTCTGCCGCCTCTAACAAGGACTCTAAGAAATGTTCAATTCTCACTTGTCGTCGTAGTAGAATTTTCCGCAGTGCGACATTCTTATTATCTCGGTGTCGGTGGTCAGGGTGCCACTGTCCAGGGCGCAACCCCTCACCGTTATCGTCTCCCCGGTCTCATCTGCGTAAATAAATGGTAGTTAGAAGGAGGTAGATGCTGGAGCTTATCCATCAGAGTGGTAATTCCAATTACCGTAATAGCCGGCGATCTTAATGCAGGCGGTGGCCGGGAATAGGCCGTCCCGCCCCTTTCGACCGCCCATGCAGGGCGACTCAAGGATGGCCGTGGAGTAGTTGTTGTGGAACGGATCGTCGCAGGCCTTGTTGGCGCCATTGTAGGAAACGCACTTGAAGCAGTCTATGCAGTAGCCTGAAAACGAAATTGTATTATTTAAATGTTATATTTAATTTAATAATTAAATGACTTACCACTGCGAATAAAAAATCCCAGCAGCAGGGCCAAAATGGCTATGGTTTCGATAATTGAACTGGCCGCCGCCATCTTTCAATCACACTCGGCACTCACAAAGGACTCGCAGGACTCACAGGTTGAACGATTGCGGACATTCCACGGGCTTCATCGTTCTGGGGGCTCTCTGCAAGGAGCGGAAACATCGAAAGGGATTAAAATTAACAAGTGAATTGAAGGCGCTTAAAAAGTTTTTCGATTTTCCGCTGGAAATCTCGGGCTCCGAGTTCTCGAGAGCTCGTAAAAAAAAAGTTGAAACGAAACGAAAAGTATAAACGAAGGCAATGGCCATAAAAATAATATCCACAATCCGCAGAAAATGCAATTCCAGAAAAATGACAAAGGAGCGCCGGAGAAGGGCGCTCCAAACTCAACTTTGAACCTGAGCGGACGTACTTAATCGAGCTCCAAAGAAAACCAAGT
>JAEIIG010000303.1:0-12255 GCA_018904695.1 Drosophila parvula
TATTGATAAATAAATTAATAGTTTTTCTTGAAAATACAAAGTCACCTTACTTTTTGAACATACCTCGTATATCGCCCTTTCGCATATCCTTTGATGAATTTTACGAAAAACCTGCTCTCTGTCAAACCCATTTGTCTTCTTTGCCAATAAAAACCCTTCAGGCGCAGTTGGAGAATAAGAGCCGGACGACTTCCGCTGACATCCACTTAAGATCCTTGATAGCGTCGCACTCGGCTGGTAAGTAACAGCTTGTCTGATGGTAAATCGACTTCATTGGTTCACTGGGAGTTATCTATATCTGATCAAGGCTGATGGAAGGCGATGTTACCGTCTTGTACTTCCCAATCATCTACTGGTCAAGCGGTTAAAGCTATTGAAGAATATCAGGATATGTTTACGGACCTATTATTTCTAATTGTAAAGTGTTCTACCGGAACTCGAGGTCTAGTCAGTTCAATTTCATATACATACGTAAATCGATCCTCGACTATATGCCAACATTACACACAGATTATTTATATAGCATACATGAGCCCAGAGGTTCTTCTTTGCAATTTACAAGAAGCACAGAGTTTGAGTTTTGGAGAACCACATTTCTCTGCTTTTGTAATATCGAAAGAAAAAAGATTGAGACACCAATTCTATCTAGGAAACCAGCAACTCTTAGACCGTTAAGCCTGATGAAGTTAATTTTCCTTAAGGCCTGCGAACAATTTATGGATATAAACACGATACCTTCACATTAAAAATGTTTTCAGTTGAACACTTCAATTAAAACGTTTTTTCGACTACACACATTAGCTTATACACTTCGAATTTATTTTTTTATTCTTCATACGATAGGTATATCTATTTATCTTTCTCTCAACTTTGCATGAAAGTCGCCACTACGAAGTAAGCGTTTAAATTAGTGTCAGGACACTCTTTAGTTGGTCATGTGCTGACCAAACCAGACCCAAGTTTAGCCTTTTTCGTCATTTGTACTTTTATGTTCAGTCTACAATATTTGGGTTATTTTATCAGCTTAAATTTTTAGGGGTTTTTTCACGCTTCTGTTGTTCATCTCAGCCTTTGCGTTGGCGTGTCTCTCAGAGGCTTTTGCTTCACTACGCCGGATTGTCGTTTCTTTTTCTCTGGCTCTAATTGTCTATTATGCCCCTCTGGAGAGGTGGTGCCAACCGGCAGCAAACCTATCTTCCTTATATATATAACACTTGCATCCTGCCGGTACCGGTTATAACAACAGTGCACTGCAGTGAAAGCTATGCATGTGATTAGGTGATTTGGTACAGTAAGTATACATTTTATGCGTTTTATTTCTCACTGGTTAGGCGTTTTGAAATTATACGGGTTGTTTTAAAAATATACTTACGATTCTTTGTTGTATCCATTCATGATGTGGGTATATCAAACTCCCACCCATATCTGGTGTTAATTGATTAAGATGGACTAATTCGTGTAACTCAGAAAGTGTAGAGAAAATCAGAAGTCTAAATTTATAATCATCCTTTGAAAACTTGCTGCTGACTTCCGATATAGCCTTTTGAAATAAGCCAGATGGGCGAAGTACATATACAGCACTTAGGATTCCCGGAAAGTAGGCCTATATAAATACATGAAGATAGTAAGCTTGCATTATTAAAAGGGTTCAGTATAGATACCGATATTTTTTGTAATACTATTTTCACTGAAGTCCATCTGTCTTTACGGCGATCCACAATCAGCTGAAAACCGTGGTCGGCATCCTGTAATCTATAATACAAACAAACTACATTAAATTTGAACAAATTGGGGTGAGGAAAAAGCTATCAACTGAAGGAAAAATCTAAAACCGACTTATTTCCCAGTTTGACTATAATGAAAAAATAAACAAGAAATAAAGGCTTTCCTATATACCTCTGTTTTATGTGGAGTTTTAGATTTCCCAAAATTCCAACACCTAATAGTAGTATGGTTGAGTAGTTTTCTTGTATAAATGGTAACATCGCCATATCATCATATGTATATTATAAAATGAAAAAATTATTAAATTATACTTTTATCTTTTTTTGTTTCTGTTATAAATTACACAGGACTAAATTACTACAGAACCAAACTACTACAGGTTCTGAAAGATCTTTGTGTGTACATTGCTAATTCGAAACTAAAAGTATTCGTTTTATGTCTTTAATTGGAGGTTTATTTGCTAAATTTTCGAAAGCGGATTATAATTTGCGGAATAAAAAGATGAGAGTCGCGATTGAGGTAGAGCAAGTCGCGCTAAGAATCAGACTCTGATCGGCAAATCGGTGCTAGTCCTAAGCTAATCGTCACCGGCAATCATGAGGCTCTAGACTTAAGCAGATGCGAAAACTGAGATAGCAGTCATAAAAAAATGTTTCTACCAATAAAAGAAAGGTTATGCTCAAAGAAGAAAATGAAACACAAAAAGTCTTGATCAGCCGAGACGAATATTTGTTGTTTTTTGTTTAATGAAATTGTGTAATTAAAGTTAGAATAGAAAAGCAACAAAATCTAGTAACGCACAGTGGGACCAGACTTGAATCGTAATTTTCAACACTATATCCAAACAAATTCTTCTTACAGTCACAGAAGTCCTGGCTAAATGCACGTTTTAAAGTTCAAAAAGATCGAATTAGCATGATTGGAGAAATTCACAGTGGTTCACTATCGATACGAGCGCTATTAAGTGCTTATGTTTTCCGACCTGAATAATACAATACGAGCGCCGTACGATATGCAAGCGTTATGTTATCTTTTTAAAAATTCTTACAGATGTTGTTTAAAATCAAATCAGATGGTATCTGGACGATTGGTGACATTTAAGTTTTATGTTTTTAAACATGATTAATAGATACTAGTTCACTATCGAAACCAGCGCTATACGATATGCACGCTTTGTATAATTTGCGAAGCTAACATAATTTCTGCGATTCTTACAGAGGTCGTCCTAACATGCTTAAATCTCCAACAAAAATGAAAAAATATTTAAGAAATCAGATCAAATGAGCATGATTAGCGAAATTCAAGTGTTTATATTTTCCGACATAATTAATAAACAGTGGTTTACTATCGATACGATCACCATACGATATGCCTGCCTTACTTTATTTTTGACGCAATACTTGTAAAAAAAAAACTACTGCAGATGTCGTGCTATCATGCACGGTATATACAGCGAAAGGGAACAAATAATAATAAAAATGTTCAATCAGATTATAATAACATAATTGTTAAAAGTTAAATTCACAAGTTAGCTGTAATCATCACGGAAGCGCTTTTGTCGGAGGATTTTCCATAAAACTATGAGTAAGTGAATGAGTTCCTAGATAACAGGTGAGGATTGTCAGGAAGTCCTGAGTGCCATTCTGTCCGTCTAAGAGAGTGTTGTGAGGATTTCACTTCCCATTCTTCTTGTCGCAGCACGCAAACGTAGATAGTGTTAAGAATGGTAGAAGCCCGGATGCTGGAGGGCAAGACCACCACATATTAGCCGACAAACAGCAGGCCTTTTCCATTGTACCTAAATAATACGTTACAGCGCTTGGTAACATGGCCTGAATTTATAAATGGCACGAACGAAAATATGAATGCATTTCGTCCTGGTCCCATTTTAATCCAGGCGTACTGTAGTTATCAAAGTGCAGGTTGCCTTTGTTTTTTTTGCAAGCCGTCGGTTACGTCGTCGCGACAGCAGCTAGCCTACACCCCACGATCTTACGATCAGCTCTTGGCTTTGCAACAACATTCTGCACGCCAAGTGCATTGGCTGTAGGACCCGGACGATAGATGGATGATATGTCGAAAAACATTGGCTTGCGCTACTGATGCGAGACTTGCCGCGATGTTGAAAGGGAAATGAGGTCTTTCATAATATCAGAAGCGGTTTAATAGAGCTATTCAGTAGTTTTCATAAATCAAACGATGTGCTTGTAGCAGTGGATGCTCAGTTTAATGGCCTTAAGCTATTGAACGAGTCCCCTAAGGGCGAAACAACCAAGGTTGGCGCACCGCAGACAAGCGGATCCCTACAGCTGCTAGGAAGTCAACCGTAAACTCACTCGGCAGCGAACTCAATCTCAGTATCGACCTCAATGATCGGGTGCGAAAAAAGATTCGGTATCCGAATATGCCGCGGAAGGGGTAGTGCCCCGAAAACTCCCGAGAGTGGCAGGTCCGGACTACCGGCCCCAATTAGTAACATAGGCAATCAGTCTGTGTTTCCTTTTTCCCTAATAAAACATCTGACGATGTTATTGCCTATATTCAAGGCAAGACCAAAGCCAAAAAATAAAAAAATATAAAAAAATGGTGGAAAAGTTGTAATCTAATCCGAAGTTTTTCTAGCTGAGTACACTTTATACAGACTGTGAATCGGCCTATCCGCCGAAATGGTGGTGTTCTCATAGCGGTGGACTCCACACTCAAATCGGAACTATTAGTTTTTGATATAAATATAAGCGATATAAATAGTTATGTACTCCATCGATAAATTTTAGGTATATTGTTGTAAGCCAACGAATGCGTAAAGTTGCTGCCCTGAAACATGCAAATTATTCAAATTGCTATTGGAAGAAAAAAAGTTATACTATTAACATGTATTATGATAATTTAATGTTCCATCGTGTTATAGTATTAGTAAGCCTTGTTATCCAGTTACATTTTCAATTTATGAGATTTTTAAACCAAATTTTATTAGAAAAACTAATATCACAATTTATCCTAAATATTACATTTTTCATTATTCAGAACATTAATCTTAATAAAAAAATTAAAAGATTTTATTTTCCATATGTACAAGTTCTTTTTGCCGTCTTTTGTTTAGTTTCATAAACTTGTTAATTTACCTATTTAATCGGTCAATAAATGTCAAACTTCTTCAACATTTGCATATTTACTTATATAGTAATGTGGCTAACCATTTTTTTTAGCAGTAACTTCATAGATGCGGTTTGGCAACGTATCATACAGTTACTTTAAATATATCTCGGTCCAGGCAAGTTTAATGATATTTTTACCGATTCCACATCTTCAAATCGTCTTTTTTCTTTATATACCATTCTTCTACTTTCGTCTTACAGACTAACAAAGGACAGAAAAGTAAATATTATTGACTAAAATTTTAACATTTAAAAAGAAGACTTGGTAGAGTTCGTTATATTTTTCTCACGTAGTACACGAAAAGGATCATGACGGGCATAATTTGACTTGCACACAGGTAACACAGGAGTAAAAGGTCGGAAGCGACGAATTAGTCTACTTAGTACATTCAATGTTAGGACAGATAGAAAGGGAGAGGAGTAGAAATCACCCATTATTAATTTGAGCACGAACATAACTCCATGACACGTCGTACGACTAATTAAGGTAGGCAGGTTAATCAGACACAATCTGGCAGAATAGGACGGCAGACAACGGTTGACATAGCTAACATTTCTGGTAACATTTAGCTTGGGGCGACCATATTATTGAACAATAACTCCAATAAAGGACGAACGAGAGACTAGTGCAATAATTTTGTCGCCAACTCCTTTAAGCAGCGCTTTATAAATCCTTTAAAGTTTCAGGCTTTGATTTTAAAGAAATTTGTTCACTAAAACTTATTTTATGGTTAAATTATACGCCTAGGTCATTAACAGTTAAGTTCGTTATTATCAATAGAATACAAATACAAAGACGGACTAACACGATAGAAAAACTTACATTTAGGATATTCAAGGATATTGGCTTTGCACCATTTCTGTAAATAGTCTAGTTATAACTTTATACGAATACGAATCTAACGATGAAATGGACATACATAACTAAACATTATCTACGTACATCAGGACAGTTGCTGACTTTTTAACCCGAGCCAGGTCTTTGATCATCAACTCAAATAATAACGGAGCCAAATGACCCTTGTGGCACACCATACCATTTGGGGCCTATTTATGAAGTACGATCATAATCCACCATGGTGGATTCTGAGAAAATACCAAACGAAAGAGCTTATAATTGAACAGTCTGTGATTTAGATTCAAAAGCTTTTCAAAAATATAATATTTTCAAAATTATATAACGCCATTGTTTCCTTCTACGAAAAGCTCGATTTATTAGTGAGGGAAACTTAGCAGATTTGTAGGAGTCGAACGACATCTAAGTTTAGCTATACCACGATAGTTTTCAATAGACTTATTACATGTTTTAAAAAAGGGAATAATAAAGGATTCCTTCCATTCAGTTGCGAAACTACATTGATTTGGATATAAATTAAATAGTATAGTCAAAGTGCGCGAGAGCTGGCTAGAACAATTCTTAGGAATGGTAACCATAAACAAAGCACTGAAAGGCATTAGTTTCATAAATAACTGGCCTAACTATAGAGTCAAAATGGGGTAGGAATATGGATAATGATTATAGCTGTTGTTACTGCACAAAGTATAAGTAGTTTGAAAAAAACTTGAATAAGTTAGACATACCATTGTCATCGGAAGCATAACTATTGTCAAGAAAAAGAGATTGGGATAAACAATTGGACTTACGTTTAGAATTAACAAACAAATAAAAATAGTTTAAGATTGCAGATTGTATATCACGTTTACAAAGAGTGAAATCAGATTTACAGAATATTTACTAAAATCCTGCTAAGATCCATTTTGCTAAAGCCGCTAAAATAATCGACTTTTGTTATTTTTTAAATATTAACCAGGGTCAACCATTTCTACCACTAGAAATAGGAACATGTTCGTCAAATAAACAATAAAGGACGTTATCAAAATAAGCGATAGCCGCGTCAATGGAAAAACTAACTAAACTGAACCAATCTATCGCAGATAAAGATAGCGAAAGCTGCCAATAATTTGTCTTTCTAAAAAACAAACTTGACCAGAGAACTCGTAAAATGGTTCCGAGTGTGCCCAGCTGGGCCTAGCGGTGAAAATCGGACGGGACACGACCACCCTTTAAATAAGCAAGCCGGCAACCCCGCAAAAAAGCATTTTCGGATAACCAGCGGGTTTTTTACGCCGGAGCAGTGCCGACAAAGGGAGTTGTCCAGCCGTTTGCAATAAAATTCTCTACATTCTCTCTCCCCCTTACCACTATTCTACCTCCATCTCACTTCCCCCACGGCTTCGTTTGCGGAGATGATCCGAAACCGCATACTCATCGGAGTTGTCGACAGGGGAACCCCTGAAGAGACTTTTCCATAAGGAGTATGTGAAAGAGGATCGAGGGAGAGCTCCTTCTAAAGGGTCTAGAGCTCTTGGAGTTAGAGCCCGGCACTCCTCCGGCATGTGCGGACTGGTACCAGGGCAAAGTTGTGGCTTGCAATGACGCCCGCTTACTAGAGCTTTACAAGAAAATGATTGCCATGTTAGGCAAGGTTTACGAAACGAGGTTTACTAGCGCGAGATCCCCCGTAAGCCTCGACCAAGAATCAGGTTTAATATCACTTGCTCAGGTGCTGCAGTACGTACATCCTAACCCACGACTGGAAGGAAGTGAAAGTGGGAAAGCTGAGGGCCACACCAAGCAGGCGGCGGTGATCATTAACAAGGAGTTGCTTGCCTAAATAGAAGCAGCTATGTGTTCGGTTTCATATCCGTCAGCATGAAAGTCTATAGAATCCTGCCAGCAACCCAGGCGTGCAGGAGATAGCAGACGAGTTGAAGATTTCGGAGAATGGATACTCAACCGACACCTCGCTATTGCGTGAACAGCGTGCAATAGGCAACAAGGAAGAGGACCTCAGCGACGACTATTAAGCCAACGTCACGGTAGTTACGACTAAGGTAATCCGATGCACTCCTCCGTTTAGCTGGAAACGGAGCCAAGGGTACCCTAGGAGGTCGGAGGCAAGGTTGCTGGACTAGGAATAAAGGAACACAAGCTTATGCTTGAACTCAAGCAAGGTAAAAATTCCAAAAGACACCCCAGCATACCTCTGCTACACAATTTTAACGATGTCAACAACACGGAAGTGACTCTGAAGATCCAACCCGGTTCGATAAAACTGGTGTCGGTTTATATGGCCTTTGAGAAGGGGGTTCCCTCGGACAAGTTAGTCAGCGAACTTACTATAGAAAGCGAGAAGCTTAAGATTGGTTTGGCCATCGGCTGCGACGCAAAAGCCCGGATCATAATAAAAGGTTTGTGTTCAAACGAAACTCAGATGCTGTAAAGCTAAGGAAAATCATCTTAAAGACAGCACTATACTGGGCTACCTTCAAAATAAGGAGGTACATAGACAAACGCAATAAGTGAGTTGAACTTTCCAGGGAGTACTTCTACAAATGCCATACCAACCAGTAATGCTGTATCTGCCATAGGACTGGACTGGACTGCTATCAAAATAGCTAAATATCTTTAAATCACAAGCAGGTCACTTGGCCATAAACTGGTTCAAATAAATTTACAAAATGACACAGCGGTAGAGGCGTAACCAAAATTCTTGCGGGAACAAAAGTATCACCAAAATTGACAAAGAGCAAATATCATAAGCGCGTATACAAAAGGTAAATCAACCGAATCAGCATTACACGCCATAGTACAAGTAGTAAATCACGTATAAAAAGATCTAGAAGTGAAAAATTACTGTCTAATAGCAGGTGTGTTTGTAAATGTACTCCCCATAGCTACACAGAGTCTTTTAAATTCCCCGCACTGGAGCTAATCTATAGGCTGCACACAAGCAGAATGGTGAGACCGACACTTGGTAAATTTTTGAAAAATTAAATTTATCATTAACACCCACTATGAAAGAGATATGACGAATAGCGGATAGGTTCCTTAGGTATGTAAATGCTAAAATCAAACCCAGGAGGAATTTAGAAAAATATCGCACCTTGGAAATGAGAGCTTTAAAGCGATAAGTTCATTATCCAAATAGTCAGACGTTTAAATGCCTTACTACTTGAGCAAAATGTAAGCCGGCTATTCCATCAAATTTACATTTTAAAATGAATTGTTTTTTTTTAATCGACAAGTATGTATTGTGGCATTATCTGGCTGAAAATTTCAAGACAATGGCACGAAAACGTCTAATTCGGGAAACTTATTTTACTTGTAACGAGTTGAATTTATTTTTGAATAAACAAACTCGATAGCAACATACCCATAGTAAGATATGGCAAGTTACACCTCTAAGATAACGGTTGAAATTGTGATTTTCTTATCTTATGTCGTGGACGTACCAATTGAAATTATCTGGCCAATAAAAATTAAAACAGTTTCCATGACATTATATCAAGCTACGAATTTAAGTTATCGGTAGTTTTATTGTCTTTTAATATTAATGTTTAGCGTTCCTCATTACTCGTCGAATTGTACTTGTACTAGCTTTAACTCCAAAAATAGATAGAATATTGACCGCTAAGCACATCGAGTTTGACGCTTCTAGCTGAATTCTTTGGTTGTCGTAAGGCGTAACTGCTTGCCTTTTAGGAGTTCTTATGTTATATCCATAATTTGATGGATTTCTTAGTAAACATGTATTAAACTGTCTGACTTTGTAAGATTTGTCTTGTTGTCAGTTTTCTCTTTTGATACGCCAATATTGGCCCGTTTTTAAAAAAAAAAATGCTACAAAAGAATTAAATTACTGTCTCAATTTTTTTTTCTAAAGAGTTTTGAGTTTAAACTAGGGCTAAACCAAAAATTTATGTTTTACCATTTTTTTACACTTTTAAGATACATTTTTTAGGCATACATTAGTTAAAGTATACTAAAATTATTCTCTCAAATATTACCCTTAAAATCTATAAAAAGAATTTTAAAGTGGAAAAATGCTCTTTCGTTTATATTCTTTGTATGCCATTGAAAGGTTAAATAATATCTTAACTGAAATTTTGAAAAACGGCATCAACACTTAAGGAGAGTTGCTTTTTATATATGTATATATTTTACATAAAAGTGCCTTAGACTCATTTTTTTGCTCTCTTAATAATATTACTTGATATCTAGGGACAAGAAAAACGAATTATATCAATGGAACTGAATTCAATATGTGTGCACGTACACACGTGATAGAGTTTACGAACTAAAAAATAATTAACTGATCACAACACGTTGTGTGTACTTTGAAATTGGCAAATTACTGACGGGCGGTTTTATAATACTTACGATGGTACAGATGTAAGATAATGAATAAGCTTCTTGTAGTCGACCTCCTCTAACGAGTTAAACTTATTGTTATCTGGAAAGATTATTATCGGACACCCCTCGGGAGAGCGTCCACCAGTAATTATGACATGCTGCAAATCCAAAAGCTCAGCGATATCCGCAATGCTGTCCGCGGATGTTATCTTAGCAGTCATAAGTTCCAATAGAGAGCTTTGTTGCATTGGCCGCTGCAAATTTATAGAGTTTGACAAATCTAGGGAGTTAACTGATGCGATCGTTTCGCTAGTGTGTTGCATATGTTCTCCGCCAGAGTAATGTGCTGGTGAATTAGTGAGGGACTGAAAAATAGCTGTCTGTGTCGAAGCGCCACTGGTAACTGAAACCTGCGAATCAACCATATGCTGATTAAACTGATGACACTCTCGTGGAATATACTGGGTTGACATCATAGGTGATTGATTTAACTCGGTCGATGATGGCTCAGCAATGTTTTCTATTATGGAAAAAGATATATATATATATATATGATTTGATATATTGAAATGGTTTTTTGGTATACTTATAAGGTAATCCAAAACACAAACATTATGATGACGATTAGAAAATTCCATTTAATTTAATTTTTTTTACAACAAATTTAATATCTATAAATAATGTTGTAACCTTTTTATAGTGCATATATCGTGCATTGCAACTCCGATCTGAATTATTAAATTTGATTATTTAATATCAACATACTTTACATCGAAAAACACGACTATAGCTTAGTTCTTCATTTAATAATGATTTTGGGGGAGGAAGGGCGTGAAAAAATCCTAAAACAAACTTGATCTGCGTGCAACAGATATAAATATTTGCACAACATTTGGAGGTCTTTAGTCTTTCGGATATGACTTAATTGACTCACCTGGTGATTATGATCCAGAAAATATACACTTTATAGGGTCGAATTCTCGGTTGACACGAAGCTATAATACCCTAATACCCTATTGGTTCCGGGAAAAAAACATTTGTTTTAAGGAAAAGAATAAAATACTGATCATTTCTGACGCCAGGGGTAAAATCCTTCCGGATTGTGTTTATATTTTTATGACAGATCGTTAACAAAGCCTTTAAAATTTGAAAGTTTGATTGCAGAAAATCTATTACCATTTGTTCATCCGGTTCAACCAATCCGACATAAACTAAAATCTATCCGTAAATATATCTGCAAAAATACTACTTTGATAATCTGTATCCTCTAGTTTCCTCCTCTTTAGCGCTTTTACTCTTATACTTTTCTATACTTATGGATATACATTGTCACACGAACTGTGCGACTCCGCAGATTGCGACCCCTGGGGAAATGCCTATAAGATCATGGTAAAAAGTTGACAAGTTCCTGGGAAACATCCCCGCAGGAGAGACTTAGGGTCATTAGGGTCATTCTCGAGTACTCATTGACAACTCGTTAACACCGAGCAATACCTCACTGGATAACTATTGCGGAGCTCTACGAAGCATCATGGAGCATTTCTTTCTTTTCAATCGAAAAACCTTGCTGAAGGTGCAGAAAAGAAAACATAGATAAATAAAAACCAGAGATAAAAAAAAACTCAAAAGAGTCTTTATACTGTTGAAATTCCGCTTAACCGTAATCAGAAAAGCCAAATCCAAAGTTAGCTGGGACATCAACTGCAAACATCAACTCACTCAAGAAAGAGTGTATGATGGAGTGAGGGCGAGTGCCCACAAGGTAAAATAACTAGAAAATAAATAATACAAAATACTATAAATAACTAGAAAATAATAAAAATAAAAAAATTGTTTTTAAATTATTGTTTTTTTTTCTCTTTATATTAATTTTTTGTTGGGATTAAATTGATTTTCTCGCTATTTAATCAATTATATGGCATATGATAAATCAGGGAACTTTTGTTTAGTTTGTTGGTTATTGGTTAACAAATAGTTCAATGTTAACATTAAAACTTAATAATAACCTTAAGGATTTTAACGATTTAAATATGACAGTATAAGTGGAATTTAACATTAGATACATTTACAGACAAAGATTTTAATAGGATAGCATATGATAATATTCGGTATAAAGTGAGCACCAGAGAACGGCAAGGGTACACCCAAACAATAAGTGTACCCGAATCATTTGTGCGC
>JAEIIG010000308.1:0-16814 GCA_018904695.1 Drosophila parvula
AAAATATAGTTGAGTTTTTTTATATCAAAATTTAAAATATAAGAAAATGGTATTTCATTTTTTTGACGCCTATTTTAATTATATTCGTCCAATAGAAAATATCGATAGGATATAATCTACTAAGATATTGCGTTGCATATTATATCAAAACTATCGCAAACTATATATCGAGTATTTAAATAATGAGTTTAAAGTTAATATGTGGATATTATGGGGAAATATCTGAAAACCAGTTCTTAATTCAATTGTGTCTTTTTCCGAGATTATTGGCATATCAAACAGAATATCGACTTATCGCACATATATCGAAACACTCAGATATCGATATATAATATTTATATCGACTTTCAAGTCAATTAGATATATTGTTACCAAAGAGCAAATTTCTTGTAAGCTAAAAAATAAATGTATTACGTTTTTGAAGCAAAAATATGAATATTTAAGGTGTGGTTCTTGTAAATATTTTTATTTCACAATATATATATAGCTATATTACTGAGAAATAATGTACATTCCATAAGAACTTGATAGGGAATCATATGTATACATATATGAATGTATGTAGGAGTTATTCGATACATTAGTCGAAGCGCCTGCCTAGCTTGCAGCGAACTGTACTGTACGCACATAAAAAAATGTAAATTTTGTGGCGGGGCAACGCAACTGGAACCGAACTTACTCCATTTTTGGTCCTTAGCTGTGGTTTTAGCGCTACCCCGCCGGCCATAGCTCTCCCTCTCCTCGTCTCCTGCCAGTCCTCGCTGTCTCTCTCGCTGTGTGTGTGTGTGTGTTTTTGCAGGGGGGGTTACGTCATTGGGGGACACGCAATGGCAAATGTTTGTATTTTTATTATTATCGTGTTATGCCATGTATTTGTTTTGTTTGTTCGGTTGTTGGATTGCCGGATTGTTACCCAGCCACGTCATTGAGTAGGGATCCGAATGGGAAACGGGACGGGAGTGAGAGAAACTGGCCAGGACTCGCTCTTGAGGTGCGTCTGTACGCACTTCCCGGCTTTACGATTCCGCCGTATCTGCCGCTCTGGTGATAAAGTTCCTTTTTCCCCGCCCCAACTGCTGTCCCTACACGCTGAGAAAAAAATAAATATAATATAAGCCTGGCAATTAGTCATCCACTAAGAGTAAGATTTAGGTGGCGTCCATAAGTATGACTTATTTATAGTTCTATATGGTTAGTTGGTTATTGCTTAAGCTTTGTACTAACATTGACGAAAATCGCTTAGGGTATTTCGCCAGCGAAATTGTTATTTGTTTCGTTTGGGACGCAGTGTAACTAAATAAGTTAAACACAATTATTAAGAGGGTCACACTGACTCGTATTTCCAACTGTTCTTTGTAAACAATCTATATAAAGTTATGTGAAAATGGAGCATATAAGCCTCATAGCTAACAAACTTACTAACTTACTAAGTAACTAATTATTTATTATATAATATATTTATGTATATTTATTATTTAGTATTCTTTATATTGCTTAAATGAAAATGGAAAATGTAGAGATATAAAATAAGTATTGATTAAAAAATTCATTTATGATTATCTTATAGCTGGCGGTGAAGATTCCAGAAAATATTATATGTAGTCTGAAAAACTCAAAGGTTCCAGAGGTTAAATTTTGTTCAAATATAGTCCAAATTTTTGTATTTAATTTAGTTCTTTTTCTGTTTTTTATTGAATATATTTAAATTTTTTATTATCTCCGCTATATATGAAGCAGAATATCAATTCCTCCCACATATCATGATACAATTATAGAAGGTAGTCTTGTCGGCAAAATCTGGTACCTCTACAGTCATAACAATGAGTGCAGTTAGAGGGTATATGTAAGTCTAGTAAGTGCGAGTGAGACTACAACAAGTATGTGGACTAACCCTTAGGCGGTGTTTCAGGTTTTAAGTTGCCATTTATAATATAAATGTTTGAAATTCAAATTTAAATAAAGCCTTGTTTTTTTTTCGGAACTCATATCTTAAAATGTAATGGTTTCAGAATTATAATAATATTTACATTTATTTATTTATTTATGTTTCATTAATTTCTTTTTTTTTATTCTAAAATGATCTGCAGGGAAACTTAAAGATATATCCACGGCTTCAGTGCCGGCTAACATGGAATAACCTCAAGACATAGAAAAAAAGTTAAGATATTATAAAACAATCAAAATCTATGAAAGTACGCAAATACATATATGTATGAGAGCTGCACATAGTTAAGAACATGAAGACATTGAGGAAAGCGTTACACTTGAGCTATCCGCTTGCCTAGATCTCTAGGCCTTTGAGCGGCGCCTTAAGGAAGTGTTTTTTCCTCGACGTACCGCTGTCGCATCCTCCTCGCCGACACGGCCACAAGTGCTTGTCACAGTCTCTGGGATGCGGACAGAGTTCCTCATGATTCATACCATCTTCACAGTCGCCACAATGACGCTGATCTTAATTTTCTCTGCTGGCCATTCAGAATCACGTCACTTAGGAAACTTTAATTTGAACTGAGATTACACCGGATAAAAAAGAGCAACAAATAAATTTATTCAATGCCTAATTAGTCTCCTAACTTTATTATGTTGACACTGGGGCACCTCTAGCTTTAAAATTTTAATTTTATTTAAGCAAAATAATCCCTTCCAGTTTGTTATTCCGCTTTTCTACTTTGTTTAATTAAAAAAGTTTCATTGTGCAAAAGAAGAAAATGAACAATTCTAATGTTAATTCTTATAGTGATTCAAGTTACACATTTACAAAAATATATAAACAAAATATTTGTATCTTATTTTGTTTATATAAAGATTATATTATATTATATAAAGATTAAAACCGGAACAACTATCGGTTTTCAACCAATATAAATATATCGGTTAGGGTTATCGGTTGATCGAAACAAAATTCGTTCGGTTTCGCCTTTGATTCGGTTATTCCAGTTACAAATAACGGTTATGCTATCGGTTAAATAATCGAATAAAACGGTTTAATTTTGAACTGGTCCAGCGTGCGAAGTAACGGTTCAAGACTTTGCTAAAAATCTGAACTATGAGCGAGTGGGAGGGAGATAGAAAGACAAGGTTGCAATTTATTGTCTAATAACTTTAATGTTTCTTCTCATCCGATTTTATTCAAATGTTCCGATAACTTTAGCACAAATACATTCATTTTAATGGTATCTAAAGTGAGAGGGAGCTAAGTAACTAATCTTTTCGCTGTGTGTAAAAAAGACGGGGGTAAATTTATCGCTAACTGCTTGGCTGATTGTCCCAGTTCTGGTTCGACTTTTTTCCAGCTCTTCGGCGATTTGGCCTCTTATCTAAGACCATTGCCAGCTTTTGGTAATTGTCGAAGGCTTCTGTTTCTTTTCCGGGGGGGTTAGGACTCGTGTCCACGGGTTTTTCATGGAGTTCAACTTGTTCCCTTCCCTCTTCCATTTGCTCTCTTCTCCTCGGTGTGTGTGTGTGTGTTTTTTTTTTTACCTCTTTCCCTTCGCTCTTTTTCTTTTTTTTTTGTTCTTCGCTTTTTTTTTTTTTGTTTCTTCTTTGTTTTCGGTCCTCCGCTTCTCTAGCTTGGCTTGGTTTTTTGTTGTAAGTTCTTGCTTTTCAGCTTTTAACACGCACACAGAGGCGCCTCAACACGCACACTCGCAGGCCCGCCTGCTGTGCGTGTGTAAGCGCGGTGTGGTGAGTGTTTAGTGTGTGTGTGTGTGTGTTGGTGGTGGTGAGAAGCTTCGCTTGGCCTGCCTGCCTGCACCTTCGTCATCGCTGCTTGCTTCCTCGCCTCGTGTATGTCCGACCGTGGTGGATTTCCGTGCGGCCGCTGTGTGCACTGGTGTGCGTTACATAAGTCGCCTACGGGGCCGGTTATCCACCACGGGGCCCCCATTGAGAATGTTTAACGCAAAAGTGCTAGCTCAGTCGTCGACGGAACACACACACACCCAGCGAGTCGCAGTCGCAGTCGCTGTCCGCCGCATTCCGTTATTCCGTGTATTCCCGTTGTCCGTATTCCGTGGAGCGCTTTCAGTCAGTCGCTGATTTGACCGCCAAACAAACGCAACACGCAGCTCTCGTCTGATATTAACAAAAGTCAACCGAAAAAAAGCAAAAAGCTGGCCAAAACGCGCTCTCGGTTCACTCAAAAAAAAAAAAAATAACAATAATAATAATCAGCAACAATAATACTTATAAACAAAAATAAATTTAAAAAAACAACAACGAAATATATACAAAGCAATTACATATAGTTGGTTGGTTTTCAATCCCTATATATGCATCTTTTTTTGCAAGTTCTTATCCCTCGCATTGTTTAACAACAACTCAAATTTTTTTTTTCGGTTTTCGTGATTAAAAAACAAATAAAAACAAAAAAAAGAAAGAATGCAAATGTATTAAAAAAGGCAAAAAAGTAAGCGAAAGAGTGGCCAAGAGTTGAAATCTAAATTTAAATGGCAAAGCAAGAGAATTAAATGAAAACATTACGGGACACAAACAATAATAGTTGTGATAAAAAAAGAAAACAACAAACAAACAGTAGAATGGCAACACAAACACAACACACACACACACACACACAGGCGGGCAAACAATGGGGGAGATTAAGTGTTTATTTATATTTGTGTAGCATACTTTTGTGCGGCAGTCAAAGATTAATTTATACAAAAGGCTCGGCCACCCAACCACCCACACACACACCATCCACACACACCACACACACCCCACACACACACACACCCTGACAGAGATAGCAGATTTCGCATTTATGCATATGGGTTGGCTTTGGGCTTGGTTCCTTTTTGGTTCTGGCTCCTGGCATTCGTTACGCTTACAAAACTTGACCCAAATTTACGTTTTGCGGTCCAGCAGCTGCCGCTAAAAAAAAAGGAAAAGCTACAAAAAAAAAATAAATAAATACAGTGGGTGGAAGAGGGGGCTGAGCACCCACAGACAGCGAGACAACGTGCAAGGATTATGTAAACAACATGAACGGAAGGCCATTTTTCGTGGGGATACTCTTACTACTACACATGAATGGCTGTCGATTTTGAAATCTATTGAAATGGCAACCAAAAGTATGCAATAAAATATTGTTGGCCCCCCCCAGAAAACAAGGAGATTTCTTCAAAACCTTTTAGAAAGGTGTCCAAAGTTATGCTACAAATTTGTACAATGTAAAAGAAAGCAAACAAAAATTCAGTGCATACTTTTAGACACCTTTTTTAAAAAAGGGTTTAAAGGGAGGTTAAAGGGAGCATTCCAGTAATTCGACACAATTTCACATGTTTTTTCATTAATTAAGAATAAAATTAGCTAAAAGAGAACTAAAAACAATCCAAATTATAATTAAGCCAGGGAATATATCAGTTTCATAGTGCTACATGGAAAAATAAAGGAGCAGCTTTATTAACTTGAACCCCTGTGATCCTTAGAGCCAAAAGAGTAGAGTTTCCAGGGCAGTTATCCAGTAACAAGATCGAGAGTATGGGTTGCCTTTCCTCCGAGTTAGGGTCGTTCGCACGTTGAGCCTGAAACCCCCAAGGATCCAGTCGGAAATGGGGGACTTGGACTCCAGCCTTTCGACACAGCCATCAATGGTCGCAATCATCCGCACACAATCCGTTCGTAATCACAAATGCAGCCCCACTCACCTTGCGTGTCATTTCCTCGTTTTCCTTTGCCACCTTTGCCACAGCCAGGATTCACGATTTCTGTTGCGATAGAGTGACAAAACAAAACATGGCTACAAAATGCATTTTAATTTGCATCAATTATTTCGATAATTGGCCATGGCCAAAAGCAGTTAACGAGAAAATCCCGGAATTAGCACGAACTGAAAAGTGGACACGAAAATGGTAGTAGTAGCAGGATAAGATCTGCTTCTTCGCTTCTCTCATTTGCAACCAAATTGGGCAATCTGTTCTGACGGGGCCTTAAGCGATGCAATCTTTTCAGCTCTTAGCGATCCCACAAAGTGAGATATTTAATTGTTAAGGACATCGTCTTGAAATGAATGTGACATTTACAAGGATACTCGTACCTTCACTTTGACATGCTTTGAAACAGATTTTAAGCATATTTAAAACGAATTAAATTAAATAATAAAATCTTATTTATTCAAGGCATCCTTAAAGGCCATGCCATGAATATTTAAATTTTAATGCTCGCATTTATTTCGTATTTATTTCACTCTTGAAATGAAATCCGTATTAAATGCTCGGAGGAATTTTCCATTTGCCAAGATGAGCTCCATCCAACGTCGGTTGCCATGATCCCGGCCTAATCCAATCGCCTTAGGGTAGACAGGACTGGCGTTTAGGCAATCCCAGGCCCCAGCGCCAACTTGATTGCAATCCCGAAATCATCCTTCGAATCATCCTTCCTGCCTTCCCCCAGTTCCAGGCATCTTCGAGTTGTGCATTGTGTGCCTGCATCGTCGAGTCATTCGCTTCATATTCGGTGGCGTTTTTTGTCATTCATCGCTTTTGGGTGGATGCGCTGTGCGGTGGATGTAAAAATTAATTTACCACCTCCACGGATTCGGATTCAAGAGGTGGCTGCAAGCCGCTCACTCTTCTCCCCTTCTTCGCCATTTCTTCGGGCCATCTCTCAATCTGCATTTGCATTTTTACACAGGGAAAAATCTAAAATGAGCTCTTATTTGAAATGGATTTAATGGATAATGGGATAAGCTCATCATTTTTCTATTTTTGCGCACTTTTTAAAGCTATAACCTTTTTTCGGAATACTTGTTTAATAATGAAAGAGAATTCAAATTCTAACAACAGCTCTGTATTCCTACGAACATTTTTTACAATACCTTTAGTTTACTGGTGCTTAGGGCACAATTAGGATTCACAATACGACCAATTTCTCTGCCCAACCTCTGTCAGCACAAGCACAGCTTGTGTAGAATGTAAATAACCCCCCAGTGCTGTCACATTGTAATTTCCTTTTTAAAACTAGCCATGTTTAATAGTTAATTACTTATATTTCTATTCATAGCTATTTTGTATGGAATAAAAACTATGTTAGCTATTGTTTAACATATTTAGAGTCTACACACTTCGTTCTATTTATAACTAACAAAAATGAAATGGCTTAATTCTGAAATGGTTCAATTCCTTAAATTCCCATTGGGTTCTCCATTTATTTTTTACATATATTCCTAATTAAATCAGTTTCTATTCAACTTTAAGGTAGTTTAATGTTTGTTAGGTTTATAGGAAAAACATGTGTGTAATGGAAACCAAACTGGTCGGAGCAAGGCATCTATATATATATATGTATATACATATTATATTATATATAATAATATGGGATAAATATTTTAATAATGATCGACTTACTACGTTTTTCCTAAAACGAAATCATAAAGAATCTTATCTTATCTTATCTGCAGAATTTCTAAGAAATTTAAAAGCAATTATGCCTTAAAAACTTAAAGAGTAATTTTTTTTAAATGAATTAGGGTAACTTTTTTGTTAACTTTAACTGTTAACAAAGCAACAATTAGATTTTTATATATTTTAAGGTGGAATATTGGAGAAATTCAAACTTAGAGCTTTCTTTTGAATTATTTCCCATGGTTTTTTTGTATAGATTTTGTGGTAATAATTAATATGGAAGGCCTACAGATATCAGTAGTGGTTTTAAACCCCTTAAAAATGTGTCCAAAATTATGCTATAACATTTGACATTAAAGAGAAAGTAAATTTGCACTAAATTTACCTCCAAATTTGCATAGCCTACTTCTAGACATATTTTAAAGGGTTTTTAAAACCCCTAATGATTTTGATAGCTCCCTAAATAGCTTCCTTTTTTACTCAGTTAAGAAGTAACTTCTTTTCCATTTCCGTTTCTTTTCTATCGTTACCAATTTCTGCACAAAGTCTTTTAAGGGAATTAAAGCTGAGTAAAAAGAAAGTCTTGTTAATTCTATAAAATGTGATTGAATTAAAAGATTGTTGTGTGATCTGTGTGTGACTACTTTTCGGGGGGTTTTTGTTCGTAGTGTATTTTTAGCTCGATTCGCGTATCGCACACAATCCATTTCATTCGAATAACTTTGCGCATTGCCGCGTTCCATTCGCCCCGTTCCCGCCTCGTTTCCACACCGTTTCCCACTATCCCACTTTGCCACTTCCCATTTTTTGTTGGCGAGTGTCGAGCGAGAAGATGAGTGCGAGAAAAGTGTTGCATGCTCGCGGGCTAAACGCGAGATGAACACGCAACCAAAGAAATAGAGGGGGAGGGAGAGGCTGGAGAACAACACTGCAGCATAAAAAATAAGCACACACGGAGAGGAGGAGAGCGGTGAAGGGGACACATTCAGACAGATAAACGAGTCGAGTTACAAGCCAAGACAGTGGGCGTGCGGCGAGGGAGGAGGGGTGCTGAGCGAGGAGGAGATGAGAAAAGGACCTCGTGCATCGTGCCATCTCGCTCGTTGGCACTGCATTAGCAGCCAGCTGTGAACGAAATAAACGTAAAAATATTTTTAGTGTGAACAAATTTCTGCTCGTCGTTGCCCGTTGTAAAAGGCAACAGAATGAAACTGAAACACTGCGACAAACGCACACAAGCAACGACACACACACACACACGCGACGCAGGAGAACAAGCACACCTGACATGATAACACACACAGCCACCCACACTTTCGGTTGGAGACAGAGAAAGAGACAGACACACACAGAGCCAAAGTGTGTTTAGTTAGCAAATGCCAATGGCTCATGTTAACGGCAGACAGAGAGGGGGCGATATACACAGGCCCGTTACAGAGAGCCAGTGTGTGTGTGGGCGTGCAAGAGGGTCTCTCTCTGTGTGTGTGTGACAGTTTTGTAAACAAACAAAGTCAAAAGCAACAAGAATTTCAGCCGACTTGAACGAAGATATTGAGGGGGTCTCTGCAGCGAGCAAAGCTTTACATAATTGTGCTCACCTCCATAATAAAAAAGAGTTCGTTAGGAGAGGCAGAAACCAGGTAATGGGGTCACCAGCAGTAATTGGAAATATATTATATATGTATGTATGTAGTATGCCTTACCTTGTCCATATCGAAATAGGAGATATATTCAAGATACATTCAAGATACTACGAATAATTTATACAGAGATATAGTCAGTCGCCCATTGTTATTGTTTTTATTTATGAATCCGGAACAGGCTTAACATTTCAAGTGTTTGGAAATTTATTGAGAGACATGGCTGCATAATAAATACCTGATAAGATATTTCGATTAATCAACGATAGTTTAAGGTTTAATAGTAAATATTTCGAACTGGGGGTGTTTATCGAGAGAAGGAAAATGTACAATAAAATACTAGCCAAAAATAGCAATATCAAATTGAAAATATCGTAAGCTTTTATATATCCAAATTTAAAATATCGAAAAAATAATCCCCCTTAATTTTTAAAACATTGCCATTATAGGAAAATATATTAAGAATTTGATTTCAATTATTTGTCTCTTTTTCCGGTTCTATTGTTGCGATAATCAAACAGAGATCGATTTATTGCAAAGATGTACAGATACGGCAACGTTAAAAGATCGATTTATATGACTTTGGCGTAAAATATCGATATTGCTCATTTTTTAACATCCCTAATGCGAACTAAATTCTGTTTCTTGGGATGATTATTGAGAATTTTGTTTTTAAACTTTTTAAAGAAGTCAAAGTTAGGCTTTGGGTTCTATAAAAACGTTCAAAATAGTAATTATTTAAAAATTGTCGATATATTCGAAAAAAAACAATAAATTTTAGAACATAACAGAGGTATATTTATATATACATACATATGTATTTCCAGTTATTGCACCATATTTATCGAAATTGAGAAATTTTATGTATCTAGGTAGGTAATCAGAATCAGAAGTGTTTTCTTCTTTTACCACTTTGGCAAATAGTTTCTATTAAAATAAATTATAAATTATAATATTATATATTATAAATTAAATAAATGCTAAGAATATTGGACAACCTACATTAACAACAGAAAAACCGACTACAATAATAGTAAATCGATAAATGCTACACAAAATCGCATCTTTTGTATATCGATAAACCAAAAAAAGACCATAACAAATAAAGATTTTGGTATCTTTTTTTGGAAAGATACGCTCGGATCACAGCACAATCCCAGCGGTTTATCCAACACATCCCCGGATCTGGACTTTTCCCCATCCCGACCTTCACTTCTTTTGGGATCGAGTGTTTCTGATTTCGTTGCTGCACTTGATGCCAGCGTTTTGCATGCGACATCTCTGTGGGACTGCAACTGAAATTAACTGAATTCATTTCATACCAGGCAAGCAGTCAGTCCCTCACCACCGTATCCTCCACCTTTTCTCCGGGGACTGAGAGAAAGGGCAAAAAGGAAAAAAAAAAAACAAAGGCAACTTATTTTTATGCCATTCGCGTCAACCGCAGAAGGCAACAGAGAGAACATGCGCTTTTGTTTGCAGCCTCTGCGCCGAGCCCCCCTTATGCTGTTTTTTATACCCTAGCCGGGGTTTTATCATTTTTTTCATGCCTTTGCTACGCTGTGCGGTAGTAATTTTCGATCTCATAAATTCCGAATCAACAGAGGAGTCGATCTAGACGTGTTCAGCTTTCCGTTACTGGACAAACTAGTGTGTCAGTTTTCTAATCTTTCTAGATGAAAGTTTGAAAATAGTATGTAAGTTGGATCGGAAGACTATACAATGTAACTGTCAGAAAATTATTAGAAATAATATTCGAATTTTATTGTGTAGGGTGTTCGAAGTTCGGCTTTCAGAAGGTAGCTTTCCTTCTTGTTTGTGTTGCCAACTGTCATGAAAAGTTCGAGTCGAGAGTTGACCTGAAAAGTGTCGCTCTGTGTATTTTTATGCCTTTTTCGACCCGCTAACCCGTTCGCTGCGGGCTTTTCCAGAGGAGCAGAGAGCAGAAACACAAAAACCTCCAGACCACCTTGCCACGCCCCTTGGCTCGTTATAATCATCGTCTTTGTTGTCGCGTTTCGTTGTCGGGAAAATCACTAATTGAACAGAAAGCCCCCAGAAAACTGTAACCATTACGGGCCTTAAGAATAGTTTTGTATTGATGGCGGGACACACGGGACTATCGATAACTTTGATGGAAGCCTCCCACGAGGAGCATCAGAATTCTGTTTGTTCTTTAAACCCACAAACTTTTAAGCAGCTGTCCAACCTAGCAGAAACAATTAACGTAACTCTTGATTCGACATTCCTGAAAGTTATCGATAAATACAAATATATTTTATATCGGATAATATGCTGTAGAAATCAATAGCATATTTTTTATATGTTTTTTTACACTTGTTTAACTTTTGTATTGTTTAAAGTACTTTAAAGTGCTTATCGATAACTGTAATGGGAAATGGACCCAAATGGGCATCAGAATTCCGTCAGATAAGATCACTTCACACACCCTTTAACTTCACGAAAACTGCTCGAAACTTTGAAACAGTGGCCCAAGTGAGAAGAAAATCTGAGCGCAACTTTTCATAAACTTTCCCTGGTAGTTATCGAAAAAAATCGATATATGTACTATATATTTAATATCAGCAAATGTGCTGTGAAATTCGCTCGCATTTTGTTCTTCTCATTTTGGCTTGTTGTTGTCTGCATTTAATTTTTTGTTATGTTTTTTGTTTTATGGGGGCATTAAAAAGCATATTAAAATACTTATTGAAAACTTTTGGATATCCCAACAAAAAAAAAATAATAATACAAAACAGAAATAAGCAAAAGTAAAACGAACTTGCGAAACAAAAAAGTTTGCCCCTAAAAAGCAATAGCAGTCAAGTGCAAAAAAACTATAAACCAAAGGAACAAAAACAACAGCAGCAGCAACAACCAGGAGAGCAAGCCACAAGAACAACATGGGAAAAAAGAGCTCCAAGTTGAAACAGGATACCATTGATCGCTTAACAACAGACACATACTGTAAGTACAATAAAAATAGAATCATAAATCTCGATATCTTGCTCTCGACAAAATGGTACAGTGCCGTTCACTCTATTATTATAAATCAGGCATATAAATAAATACTTTTTAAATACAAGTTTTCGTTCACTAACCTCAACAATAAAGGCTCGTTTTGAAGCTGATGAATATATATTAGGTTTGATTAAAAGTTGTATACTCTTAACAATTTTCTAAGGATATATTTGAACGAATTTGACGCTAAGAATTTAAATTCCGATACATGCTTGATATGTTGTTATTCGTTATCGGATGAGTTTCCATCTCCACCTGGGCGCTTGTTTAGTTGCAACTTCGATAATATCGAAAATATCGATATTTTAAAGTTAAATGCAATGTTTTTTGATATTTTCGATATCAGCACGATTTTTTCTGCTAGATATACATACCTAGTTTATACGACAATCTGGCAAAGTTGGAGAAATTTAAATACTTAAAAAAAATATTTAAGTCTTTGGGTGCAAGCGCATTCAAATTTCGATTTTCCAAAGCTACCTATCTTACTAGTTTCGTTTATCATCTCCAGAAATAAAACAAAGAAAAGTTCAAATAGTTTTTTTTAAGTAAAGCTTGTTTTTCTCTCCCTTGTCTGGCGAGACTCCTTTAATAAATACTGTGCCAGTTGCTATTATCTACATTATTTCATTATTTTTTCATCCACTGAGTGTCGTCTTTGCCTAGATCTTTCTGAGCCAAGATTTTCCCCCTTTGATTTACCTTGTAATAATTCCGGTTCCTTATTTATTTATTTGTTTGTTTTGGCCTGTCATTTAGGCGAGTATGAACACAGTATTTTTGCAGCCCCGCCCACCCTTAACTCATCTCATTTCCCATTTTCCCCGATTGGCATTTTCTCATTTTGATTTGTTTTTGTTTTTCGTTTGCCGAGCATCAATCAAAATAAGGCGAGGTGCAGACACTTTGCCGCGTTCCCCGTGCCGCATCTGTCCAGATATAGATGCATAATTCAAAAGTGTTTTCCCCAGAACTTACTCGTCGCAAACTGACTCATCAGTCATTGGCAATGGCAATAAAGTCATCCGACTGACGGCGAACATCTGAGCCGGATTCGATTGAGAAACTCGGTCCGGATAAGCCGGCTCGTGAGTTTCGTCTCGGTGCATAAATGGAGTGCGGAGCATGTGCTTCCGCTTGCCAATTGCCAGGACTCGGGTTCGTTTTCGTTCTCAGTATCGTTATCGGTTTGCGTTCTCGGTTCACGGTTCTCCGTGCTCGGTTCTCGATTCTCGATTCTCGGAAATCTGGCGAAGCACTTGACATTTATGGTTTAATTTTATCGCTTTTTTGCCATAGCCACTTTTACTGCTACTTTGTTACATTGACATGTTATTGCTGCTGTAACTGACAGTTGCAGTTATTGCCACTTTGAGCTGATTTTAGTTAGAAATAATATACCTTTAGCAATTGCACGAGGTCTACAGTCAAGGGAGTGTTCTCGACTGTGAATTAGCCTCTAGGCAATGTTTTAGGCAGTCAATTAAAATATTATACAAATTACCTTAGGCTTACATATTTTTCAAATGATTGTCTGAGAGGATTACTAAAAAATTTGTATACTGACGTTGATTTGTGATTATAAAATAATCAAAGTTCGAGGCACTACTATCCATATAAGGCTAGTGTGAATGCAAATGCGAACGAAATGGATATATCCCATTTTGTGGCAAGAACTGAAAGCAAAAAACACACCTCCTGTCAACATTTTGCGATCCGATAAAATTTAGTTTGAGCTAGCATTGGCAGGAACCCGGACTTCCCGTTAAATCTTTTCCGGTTCTGAAAAAGCACATCTGTTTCCCATAGCCAAGTGAAGAAGAATAAGAGACAGTTTTGAGTGGCTTCGATAAGCAAAGTATCTTTGCGTTTCCGCCTTACAGCACAATTCGATGGTAGACTGCATTAATCGATAATTAACAGCACTGTTAACTGTGAATCGATTTTGCTTAACGATAAGTTTATCTGGTGGCTATCTTTTCCGAATAGATAGTTATTAGGCACTTTGCCAGTGAGGATAGAAAGTAGTAATAAATAAGGACGAGTTACGAAAAATTTAAATGCAGATATCCTCGGGTATGACTAAGCAACGCAGCTTAAAAGAATTCAGTAAACTTTAATCTTTATATCAGAGAAACGATAAAATAAGCTATTAAAAAACAAACAGTGCTAATTGTTATAAACATTTTTAGGTGAAATAGTAGAGCAATTCAAACATAATGCGCATCTTTAAATATGTTCGTTTTTTTTTTTTAATGCTGTAGTAATAGTAGTAATAGACAGAGAGCTTCCTCCCATCACATATCTATAAAGACTCTATCAAACTCGTGACTCAGCAAACCCTAGGGTAGCAGCAGGCTATTACAAAAGGAAATAAATAATAAACGATAAAATTGCCTATTGATTACAATCCCAAGTGCATTATGCTGTTCCAGTTAAGGCAACGATTCTTATTGCATTTACTACTTTTCTACAATGGACAAATCAAAGTCCAGTATGAAGGACTTAAAGGCCATTCCTTGTTATTTATTTGAAACTTGAAAGAAGAGCACTTGATAGATATTGATTGATTTAAGCTGGAAATAAAGTAAGGTGCTTCAGCTACAGCTTGAAAGTCCAAGTTAATTTGCCAGCAATTTACAAAATGTCTTCAGATATATCCCTGGCACCCTTCAATCGTAAAAAGCCACTAACCTTTTGTGTTTTTTTCTGTGCAACTAATTGTTTGGGGCACTGAGAACGACAGCTCTTGGCTGAACCTTTTCGAGTGCAACAGTCACTCCCATTGGATATGTATCCGTGCAACACTTTTAGTGCTGCCTTGCTGCTGTTTATGTTAATACAGCTATTTGGAGCTCACTTTTTACGATGCCCCAACATTAATTGTATGCTTTGTTGCTCAGTTTTACCTTTACCTTTAACGTTGGTAGTTTGCCCAACTGTTATTGGGTGGGGTTACCCGTTTGTTACCTGTTGTGGGTTCTTGTTCGTTGGCCATACATTTCGGCTGTTGTGTTAACTGTTACTATTAGTTACGTCTTCACGTCTCAGCCCTTTTTGCTTCCCATTTTTTCTTTCTTTCTGTATCTTTTGTGAAAGCTGGAACTGGTGCTTCCTTGGTTTGGTCCCAACTTTGTCTTTCCTTTGGCTCCTTACGCCCTTAAGCAGGACATTACATTTACTTAGCGCCCTTCGGTTGCGGCCATTTTGGGGGCTTCTTAAAAATGCAAGTCAGAAACTTTTCGAGCCCCGAAAACTTTGTGACTAATTGCTTTCGTTTTTTGCCCATCCCCCTTAGCTCCCCCCTTGTATTTTCTTATTCTGTGGTCCGTCCGTGAGGTTAGGGGTTAAGAGGGGCATATAAATAATTACCGATGGGTATTTGCGGGCACCTGGCCAACACAAAAAAAAAAACAGCAGAAAGAGGGAGCCAAGGAAAGTGTTGACAGATTGCTGCCAAAGTTTTCACCGTTTTCGTTTTCTTCTTTATTTTTTTTAATGGCTTTTTCTTTAAGTTATTTGTCTTGTCTCATCCTGGTCCGCTTTGCTCTTTGTCTCTCTGGAAAATGTTCACGGAAAATGCAAAAGCTTAGTCCCCTGCTTAAGTATGCAACTCAATAATTGTAGTCGGAGGCAAATCCCAAATACCGGGCCGGTTCCAAAGTAACAGCTGCTGATTGGCCCCGAATTGTTTGGCCAGGCAAAACAAATGAATCCAACTAAGGACTCCGTTTATTGCCAACGGGTCGTATGCGCAATTTCTGCTGGCCTGGGTCAATATTTGTCCTGTCCATTGACATGCCAATCAATTGGACATTAAACTCACTTACTACTCGCACAAAGTTCGGCATCGTCTTAACCCTCTGCCGCCCCGGCCCGGCCCGGCAATGAAATAAATAAATAAACAGACAGAAATTTGATTAGACCGAGCGAGGACGAGGACCAGTCCCCAATAAAATGCAAATCCCTAAGTGCGTTTAGGCCACACACCCCACACCCACACCCACACACACATGTGGCGGCACGATTTAGGGCTCAGGACCAGGGCCACCCACAGGTGTTATTTGGCTTAGTTATGGGCCCGGGCATTAGGAAATTTAATTGAATGGAGGCATGCGTTTTTGTTGGCAGTGAATCGTTGGGGCCCTAATTCCACTCAATTCGTTTCATTTTGACTTGTTGCGATCACAAGGCACACAGTAAAATAATGGGAACTTTGGGTTTGGGCAAATGTTTCAGTTTATTTCAATTTTGGGATGTACATATACGAGAGGAAAGCCATGATATGTCATTAAATACATATGTATTATATATTATATTATATTATATATATTATATATACATATCATCAGTAATATATTGCTTTCTTTCATATTAAGAATATCATAAAGTATATCGACACCTGATAAATAGAAAAGTAGCGCACTTTACGTTTAAAAATCAATATTATCGATATCGATATCAAATAAATATACAAACATGTTATTTTTAAAATCAATTTACTAGAATTTTTTACGCTATTATATATAAACATATTTAAAACTACATTTTGTATACCAACTTTATAGTTTTATTCAATAATAAACTAAGCCCAAGCTCTTTTAAAGAACACTGGTATATTAAGCAGCATATCAATTTATCGCAGCGTTAAAATACCGACATATCGATATTTTGTGTCATCCCTAATTTAAATAATGCAACATAATTGATTTAGGTATAATTTGAACAATATATTTAATTGCTTAATGACTGAATGTTTATTTATTTTATTTATGTGCTTATTTTTTTTTATGTTTTATGTAGTTTTTTT